>JADLZK010000328.1:0-182465 GCA_015847255.1 Hyparrhenia diplandra | reverse complement strand
GGGACCTAAATATTGGGCCCCGAGACATTCTCCAAACTATGAGAATCGCCGGCCCCGCCAAACCCAAAACCTAGCCCCGCTATCATCCCACCGCGGGACGCCCCGACGGACGATGGACAGTGCCATCGCCACGACGCTCACATAACGACGAAACGTACGGATGGCCCCACAAAGCTACCCCAAATGGAGTCACCACGGCGTAAAGAGCTCATCACGCTCACGAAGGACAAGGTCAAGGACCTCCGGGCCAAACATCCAACCATGACGTTCCACGGCGGACAGCAGCAAACCATGGCTCTGACTGGAGCCACGCATCTCCGTTTTCGGCCCGGGCCGGGGCCTAGCTCTCACCACGCCCCCTGGAGAAATCTCCTTCGCCGTCCCGGGGGTGGCCTAGCTCGCCACCCGGCCGCCCGAACCCGCCCTCGAGGGAGCACCAGCTTCTCCATCCCTGGGTGAGGCGGCCCAATCCACCCGTCTAGGGTCGCCCGACCCTCGGGCGTGGGAGGTTCCGTCCGAGAAGGGAAATCGCCGCATTCAATGTGTCGCACGACAAGGAGGCGCCCGGTGCCATCGACACGCCAAATAAATCGAATCACACCGTCTCCCCAACCCCCGATGGGACGCAAAAGCTGGGCTTGGACGCGTTACACCACCCGGCACGGGAAACCGTGGAATGACACCGTTCATTTCCCGAGCACCGTCAAACGCCCACGCTGGGCGGACCCTCCTGGCACTTGACACGCGATAGCCGCCAACCTCTCGGGACCGGCCCTCGCCATGCGGAGGCGTGAGGGACGCCTCCACCGGAGACCCTGGCCGCAGCGCCCGGGCGGCGGACGTCCACCATCGGATCGGGGCAGCGTGTCTTCGCCAGCAAGCAACATCCAAGCTACCACCCCTCTAGCATAGACATGCAACCGGTGAAAGCCTCGGGAATTAGCCACCCAGGCGTCTCACCCCGTGTAAACATTATCTCTCTCTTCTCCTATGAAAAGGGGGAGTAATGCCTCATTCGATTCGACTGATTCGAGCTCCGCTCAACTCAGCCTCACACCGAGGAAACCGCACACCACCACCACCATAACCACGCATCGGCTTGAGACCCGCGCCTCTCCCCCCTGCTCGCCTCAGAATCCCCTACCGGCAGCTCACCTTTGAGCGAGGTAACACGAGCATGACACACCCCTCGGCTGGACGTAGGGCCCCGCTGGCTCCCGAACCAGATAAACCGCGCGCCCCGTGTCCATCTTGCGCTACGCCATCGATGGGAGGGGGCACACGGCTTTATAAATTTCTTTTATTGCCCAAGCACCCGAGGCACCCACCGCCTCGAACGCCGCACGCTGGCGCCGCCAGTAGGGGGCGCCTGGTGCAATCCGCATCTCCATCGACCCTCATGTTTCCGCCTTCGTTCCACCGTCGCCGGAGCACGAGCTCCCGCTACGAACACCACCGCCTTGATCGCCGCATTTGTGGCGCCGGCCACCACCACGAATGATGATCCTTCCCGCCCGACGCACGGCAGGGAGGGCAGCGATCGCCACCGCGGCAAGCCCATCATCACGGCCGCCCGGCGATTTCGCAAGCGACCCATCAGCAAAGAGCGCGTCCAAGCAACGGATTGAATCCGCCGACGTATCCCCCCCCGGCTTCGCAAGGGCTCCCGGAGAACCCTAGGCCAGGGAATACCTTACCCGCCACCCACTCGTGGTAAAGGTACCGAACCCCACCGCCGGAAAAACGCCTCCCGCCTCCGGACATCTCGGGAGGGAGTCCCGTGAATCTTCGCCGGCGTGAAACCTCGCCGAAGCCTCGCCCGGGGAGCGCGAGCCGTACCACCCGTCGTTCCACGGAGCGTTATCCCATGGACATTCACTCGGAGGAGCGCATCCTCCGCCAGGATGCGGACGACCCCATGCCACCCCCTCCGGGTTCAATCGGGCCCTGGTCCCGAGCCGAGGGACTCGCTTCCGCCCGCAGAATCAAACCTCCTCCGCACGTTTGGCGCACCGTGCACCGGCGATGAAGACGAGTACTATGACCCCACGCCGGAATGCGCTTCAATATCGGAATCGCCCGCCAGGGATGGCCGGTTCACACCGACGCTTCAATGGAGATCGACGCTGACGCTCACCGCCACGACGTAGCTCCGGGGCCGACGGCGGCCGCCTCGGCCCATCCGAAGGCGGCGCCAGCACTCGCCGCCAAAAACGCCCAGCTACGATTTGCTGTGAACGATCCGGCGGAATTCGCCTCGACTCGGGCGATCGGAGTAAAACATCCACTGGGAGCGTGCTCGACGCAGCAAAGGGTGCCCCGAGGGCACCTCAAGCTCACAATGGCGGCGACGCCGCGACCGGCCGGAGTGCCTCCAATCCCTGCGAGATAGCGCTCCTCGCTCAACGAGCTAGCCAACGTGGGCGGCGGGCCGCCATGCCGGTATCGGAAATGCCCGAGCCTTCCAAGCATCGAGGGTAGGCGCATACGGAAGGCCTCCGCCAACTCCTTTGACAAGGCGCGGTGCAACAGTGTAGAGTTCCGCTTCCTGGATCGGCCGCGACGCCACGGGCGCAGAGGAATCGGGCGAAGTCTCGCAGGCTCCGGCCCACTCGGACGTAGCCGAGCCTCGGCAAGGCCGCCCGAGCGCCCGGACGAGAACCGCTGCAACCGCCCCGCCTGCGAACGCATAGAAGACCACGCGACCGCGATCGCAACCGAGGCACCCCCGACCTCGTGGACGAGATCGAATCCGCTACCGGCTCGCCACGAAGGTGGCTCTCCTCGGGACGACAAGCGTGACGAGGCGCACAAAGTGTGTCGAGGACCGAGGGTACCCCCCGATCCGCCTCGCCCTCAGCCTTCACCGTGGACATCGAGGGCACCACTCCCTCGCTGGCTTTCCCCCCCGAGCCATCTCGAAGTACATCGGAGAGACTCGTCCCGAGGTATGGCCGGGACGACTATCTACGGCATGCCGTCGCAGGCACACGATGACAAAGTGATAATCGAATTTGCCCCCTACCTCTCGAGTCCACCGCGGAGCTTGGTGGACCAACCCAACCTCATATCAAATCATGGCGGACTTGGTGAGAACCTTCCGCTGTAACTTCCTGTGGCACATACCTACGCCCCGTAACTCGTGGGATCTCCGAAATCGCCACAAAAATCCACGAATCCTCGCGCGACTACATCCCAAGGCCTGCCAAATGGATCGAGCCTCCTAATGTGACGGATTCGACGTCATCGCCTTCTTGGCCGACCACTTGCCGGTGACCCCTGCGGAAGAAGTCGGGGCGCGGACCCCACCGGAGGCAAACGAAATGATGGCCATCGCCACCAAGTTCAATGAGGAGGCCGTCAGGGCTCGCTCAATCGTGGCTCGCAAGGGAAAGCGCAAGAAGAGGAGCCCCAGGGACGCAACCCTGGAGAGCAAGAAGAAAAAAGAAGAAAGATAAGAGCCGCAGGGCAAGGGGGCCCACGCCCGCCCAAGCGGACGATGAAGACATGGTGGTCGCGGTCGATCGCAAGGGGCCCCGACCCCCCGTCACAAGAAACCTTCGATGACATGCTCAAGAAGCCATGCCGTAACCATAGCTACCGGTCAAGCATACCCTCGGAGTGCAAGAGGGTACGCCAACATTTTCGCCAAGCTCAAGGCCATCCCCCGAGGGTGAAGAGGAAGAGGCTCAGAGGGTGGCGCCAAAGAACGAGGAGTTCCCGAAGGTGAATAATTGCTTCATGATCTTCGGCGGCAAAGACCAAAGAACATGTCCGTGCGGGCGCAAGAAGAAGGAGCGTCGGGAGGTCTATGCCACGGGCCGGCAACCCCGGCTGCGCAAGTGGCCGGACCAGGCCATCACCTTCCGACGGTCGGGATCACCCCCCAGCGCATCCCGAACCCGGGGCTTATCCACCGGTGGTGGATCCCATCATCGCCAACACTCGGCTCACCAAAGTCCTAATGGACGGAGGGAGCAGCCTCAACCTCATCTCTGAAGAAACCCTCGACCTCCTCGGGGTAGACAAGTCCAAGATCCGCCCGGAGGGCTGGCATTCAATGGCGTCGTCCCCCTAAGCGGCTAAAGCCCCTCGGGCGAATATCGACTTACGGTTTGCTTCGGTGACCCCTCGAACTTCGTGCAAGAGACTCTCACATTTGAGATCCTTGGGGTCAGCGGTACTTACCACGCACTCCTCGGGCGTGCCTCGGCACACGCCAAGTTCATGGCTGTCCCGAACTACACGCACCTCAAGCTCAAGATGCCGGGGCCGAGGGGTGTCATCACCGATCGGCCCCTCGCATCATCATGCATACGGTGCGGACGTGGAAGCGTCGAGTATGCCGAGGCACTCGCCATTGCCGAGGCACTCATCGCCCGATGAAAGAGAAGCTTTGACGAAATCACGATCGAGCATGAGGCCAAGCGCCGCTGGGAGCTGAGTCAGCCCTCCCGGGCACCAAGAAGATCCCACTCGATCCCAAGAACCGAAGGAAGCCGCGACCATCAGCTCGGACTGGATCCAGAAATAGGAAGCCGTGCTCGTCGACTTCCTCCGCGCGAATGCCAAGACGTTTGCGTGGGGACCCTCGGTTTATGCCGGCATACCGAGGGATGTCGCCGAGCACTCCCTAGACATCCGGCCGGCTCAAAGCCGCCATGCAACGCTTGCGCCGCTTTGATGACGCCAAGCGGAAGATCATCGCGAGGAGATCCACAAGCTACCGGAGGCCGGATTCATAAAAGAAGTATTCCATCCCGAGTGGTTAGCTAATCAGTATTGGTAGAGAAAAAGAATAGGAAATGGCGGATGTGTGTGGACTACACTAGTCTCAACAAAGCATGTCCGAAAGTTCCCTTTCCTTTGCCTCGAATCGACCAAATTGTCGACTCCATCATGGGATGTGAAACGCTGTCCTTTCCTGACGCTGCATTCCGGTTATCACCGATCAAAATGAAAGAGTCCGACCAGCTTCGCGACCTCGTTCATAACACCCTTCGATGTATTGCTACACCATGCCCTTCGGTGGCGAGGAACTGGGCAACATACCATACCGGTGCATGCAAATCATCTTCTGGGAACTCATTGGAAGGATCGTGGAGGCCTACGTCGACGACATAGTGGTCAAATCCAAGAAAAACGTCCGGACCTCGTGGGCGACCTCGTGGAAACCTTCGAGTGCCTAAACAAGAAGAGGGAGTCAAACTCAACCCTCGAAAATGCGTCGGGGTCCCAGAAGAGGATGCCACGGGTTTTATCGTCTCTCAACGAGGCATCGGCAACCCGACCAAGGTTGACAATCACCAAGATGGGTCCGATCCAAGATCTCAAGCTGGAGCGTAAGGTCATGGGCTGCCTCGGGCTTCATTAAGCGGGTTCATCTCACGCCTCGGGGAGAAGGGCTTGCCCCTCTAGGCTTCAACTTCTGCCAAACGCGGCGCCTGACCCCTTTAGGCCGGCTAAGCCCTCGGCAACCTCAAGAAGCTCTAACAAACCCACCTGGTCCTAGTACCGCCAAACCGAGGAGAAACCTCGCTTATACGTCACCGCCACTACCCAGTGGTCGCGCGGTGGTTGTAGTGGAGGTCGGGAAGAGGGCACACGTTGCCGCATAACGCCTCGTTTACTTCATCGGTGAAGTGCTTTCCGACACCAAGACGAGGTGACGCAGATGCGGCTATTGTGCGCCATCAGATGTGACCGCGAAGGAAACCGCCACTACTTCCTCGCGCACCCGCTTGCCGTGGTATCCTCGTTCCCCCCGGGAGATCCCTCCAAAAGCCGAGAGGCCACGGGAAGAGTGGCGGTGGGCGGTGGAGCTCATGGGCGAACTATATCATTCCCGCCCGCAAGAAGATCAAATCCCGTGTCCCGGCGACTTTGTGGCCGAATGGACCGATACCCGCCTACCCCCGCACCCATCCGGGCCGAGTGCTGGACCATGTATTTCGATGGATCCATGATGAAGGCGCGGGGCGGGTTTGTTCTTCATCTCACCCCTCGGGGTTCACACGAGGTATGCCATCCTGGCTGCATTTCCCCGCCTCCAACAACGTCGCAGAATGCGGCGCCGGGTCAACGGGCCCGGATCGCGGCGGACCCGGAATCCGACGGTTGGAAACCCGGGGGATTCGGGCAGCTTGGTCATCGACCAAGTCATGAAGGCCTCGGCGTGCCGACCCAAGATGGAGGCGTATTGTCGGGAAGTGCGCAAATTGGAGGAAAAGTTCCATAGGCCCGAGCACAAGCATGCGCCGAGACAGCAACAACGGGCCGCGGATGAAGCGAAGGCCAAGGTCGCAGCAGCCCGAGGTGCCGCTCCCCGAACGTCCTCACCCGACCTCAATAAACCCTCGGTCAAGCACACCCCCTCGGAGGTACCCTCGGGGGCTCACGAGGGGGCGGCACCTGAGAAGCCACACCCAAAGCTATGGCGGTCGACCAGGGCCCCCGACCGGAGAAAACGGCCCGATGGAGTACCTCACCGAGGGGAGAGCTACCCGAGGACAAGACCGAGGCTCGCCGCCAGCCCGAAGGGCGAAGTCCTTCACACCGATTGGAGAGAAAGGGGGAACTCTACAAGAGAGGAGCCTCGGGGGGTATATACATGCGATGCATACCCTCTACGAAGGCCAAGAATTGCTCGTTAACACCCCACCGCGGGAATGCGGTCATCACGCCGCCCGAGGACTCTAGTCGGTAAAGTCTTCGAGGCAAGGCTTTTTCTGGCCCTCTGCGGTGCGAGACGAACCAAGTCGCGTACCTACAAAGGAATGCCAATTCTATGCGCAGACGCACCTCCCCGGCTCAAGCTAATCGCAAACCATACCTCTTGGCCATTTGCGGTGTGGGGACTCGACATGATTGGGCCCCGAAAAGGGCGCCCGAGGGACACACTCACGTCCTAGTCCGCCATTGACAAGTTCTCCAAATGGATCGAAGCCCGGCCGTGGTGAACCCTCACACAGGGAAACGGTGAAATTCTTTACTGAATATCATTTCCGTTTTGGAGTCGAACTCCATCATCGCGGACAACGGAACCAACCGTGGGGAAGAAGTTCCTCGACTTTTTATGCGACTATGGCATCCGTGGATACCTCGGCGTAGCTCACCGAAGACCAACGGTCAAGTGGAAGCGTGCCAACGGCATGATCCCGGCAAGGGCTCAAGCCGAGGATCTTCAATCACTGAACCAATACGGGAAAAGATGGTACCAAGAGCTGCCGTCGGTTCTATGGAGCCTTCGAACAATGAAAAGCCGAGCCGCGGATTCACCCCATTCTTCTAGTCTATGGGGCCGAGGCGATCTTGCCCACGTATTATTGAATATGGGTCCCCAAGGCTGCGAGCCTACACCGAAAGCGAGGGCAACCGAAGCCAGCGAGGCAAGACTCCATTGACCAAGTTGATGAAGCCCGAGACGTTGCGCTCTCGCACTCACCGAGATACCAACAAGCTCGCGCAAGTATCACGCCAAGCGGTCGGCCTCGGGGAGTTCCAAGTCAATGACCCCGTGCTCGGGCTGAAGACAGACAACAAAGGGCGCCACAAACTCACGCCACCACAGGAAGGGCCTTATTTCATCGCCGAAATATTAAGGCCCTGAACCTACAAGTTGAAGAACGAGAAGGGCGAAGTCTACTCCAATGCACGAACATAGAACGACTACGCCGCTTCTACCCTTAAATTCCGCACTAGAAGTCAAACATCGTTGTTTTTTCACTCAATAAAAGATCTACATCTTTACGAAAAAAGTGCTTCTCGTGTAAACCTTAAGGGAGTCTTAGCCTCGGCCCAAAGACAAGACTAAAACTCCCTCTGGGCTACATGGGGGACCCCCTCGGGGACCCCCCCCTTTCTTCTTTTTCAAAACTTTTTTCGAAAGAAAAGTTTTCTTTTCGCATTCTCGAAACAATCGTTTAAGTTGCGAAGGTCGCCACACGCACAAATCCAAAGCAAGGTAACCGAGGCAAACGGACCGCCCCTAGTGGCATCCGTATGGACTGCCCCTGGCGCCCACACGTTACCATCTCGCGAGCGAGAAAAGCAAGCGACCCGG
The DNA here is from genome assembly GCA_015847255.1 of Hyparrhenia diplandra. NCBI lineage: Eukaryota > Viridiplantae > Streptophyta > Magnoliopsida > Poales > Poaceae > Hyparrhenia > Hyparrhenia diplandra. Next base: position 174,403 of record JADLZK010000328.1, on the reverse strand, counting down.
CCACACAATAAATGAACAAATTCGAAACGCAACATAAACATAAATGCACCCGCCAAGGCCATAGACCTCGGGCGGCGCCATTGTTTGTATACATCCATCTCACAAGCTCCAATTTTTTCATACAAGGAGAGGTCAGGGGGCAGGGTGGGCTTCATCCACTTCTTCGCCTCACGGCAAAGCCGACGAGGAAGCTTCGCGCGAGCAACACCCCGACAAACCGGCTTCCCCCCGAGGGAGGCGCTGCACCCGCCGGCGCATCCTCGACTGGGCGTCCACCATCTCCGTGTCCGCCATAGGTTGACTCTATGGGGAGTACGGGGACACACTTCATCCTCGAAACGGAGGCCAACCGGTCGCAATGCCGTCCACGAAGTCGCATAACGCCCGAAGTCTTGGCGGTATCGCGAAAGATCCCCCTCGGCGGGGTCAACTTCCTCCTCGCCGCCGAACCGGGAAGAAGCCTTTCGCAACGCCGTCCAAAGACATTGACTCCACGGAAGTGAGAAGAAAAACGGGCCATACATGTCCGCACGCCGACCGAAGGCGTTCGGAGCTCGGACTGAGGTAGCCACCTGGGCGGGCCTCGGGCGGCGTTTGAGGGGCCAACCCTCCGGGTTGTTCGCCCCAAAGCGGCGGGACGTCCTCGACAAGGCCCTTCCCAAATCCCCGTACGACTTCGCTTCCTCGCTCCACCCTTCGCCCGGATGACCGGGTGTTCACGGCCCGTCCGACCTTCTCCGCCTGGAAATTGGTGCTCAAACCGAGTTAGCAAGACAAGACGATTGAAGGCAAAGCTCACTAAGGAAGAAGACGTACATTGGCACTTCACCGCAACCAAAGATCACGCGTGCTCATCCACGAGCGAATTTGCGGAGCTCCTCCTTCTCCTTCCCGAGGGTCTCGCCCTCGGACACCAACTCGCCGATGCGAAGTGTTCAAGGCGTCGCACATCTGCCTTCGGCTCGCTTGCCGCCTCCTCCCGACCGTCCCGCTCGTCATGGGCCTCCTTCGGACTGGAGGGACCGGATCCGAGCCTCTTCAAAATCATGGCTCATCCGAGCCATGTCACCGCCACTTTGTCGGCCTCGGACCTGGCCTTGACAAGCTCGGCCTCGAGGTCCGCCGTTGGGACTCCCTTTCCTCGGCGAGGGCAGCAAGCCGGAGGTCTCGCCCTCGGGCCTCGATCAACTTCACGAGAGTTTGACCAAGGGCATTCCGATTCGGGACGTTCGGCGAAGGAGCTCGGACTTCTCCCCATGAAGCGGAGAGTCCTGAGAACGACAATACTACTCATCAAGACGCAAGCACAAAGGACATGCGGCGGGGATGGCCGTCAAGATACCCGCGTCGACTTAGCGAGATGGCGGTTATGGTCTCCCGATCCTCGCTAGGCCCTCGGCCCAGCGACGGATCTGCTCGTGGGTTCTCCACTCCGGGACCTCAGGGCGATCGTCGACCACCGCTGGCGGCCGGGCCCGGGCGTGCCACCCAGGTCAAAGGTGGACCGCCCGGCCGGTCGGCTGAGAGGGATACATCTCCTCCACCGGCAACTCCGCAGCTCCGGGAACCCGACCAATAGAAGTCCAGGGGCCCTCAGGACTGACCACGGGCACCGCACCTCGTCATGGCCGAAGATGACGCCGCCCCTGGGCCGCTCGAACCCGACACGTGGAGTAGCGGGAAGTCGGGGTTATACGCCTCGTGAACCCTGATCGGATCGGTGCCACAGGGGACTTGCGGCGTCTCCGCCGCCATGAAGAGCTCCTCTTGCGAACTCCCGGACAAGGGGCCCGACTCCTCGGGATGGGCGGCGGCCACGACCCCTTCGAATGGCGCCATCCGCTCCGGCCCGAAGCCGACGTCATGGGGCCTGCCGAAGCTCTCCGTGTCGACCACCATCGGCCGAGTGGCCGACCCCCATCGCCACCGGGGCCCGCACCACCTCGGGGTGGCCTCGGCCCGGCTCGCGGTCGGACCCCCACTGGGCTTGGGGGGCGCCACGGGAGGGATCGACGAAGGCGAGACGATATCTTGGTCGGCGACCCTCGGCTCTGGGCCCCGACCGAGGCCGAAATGCTAGCCTTCAAGGCCTTCTTGGGGTGCGAGCCAACGACCGCCCCCGTTTCCTGAAGTCAAGAACGTGTCGGGACAAAGCAATCATATGCCGTAAGAAAATCAAGGTTGCAAAGGCGAAAGGAAACTCACGGCTTGAGGATCGCCCCTCGGCGACGAGGCTCGGAAGGCCGCGACTAGGCGTCGCACTTGACCTGGCTGCCGTCCCCACGACATTCGTGCGCACGGGCCGGATCGGGACGAGGGGTCGCGGCTCGTCCCCGAACCGTGCCGCGCGCGCCGGTACCGACGATGTGGCGTCGATCTCTCCTTCGGGCCTCACCTCGCGACGCCGAGGTGCCTACATGGCCAACGCCAATGGTCCTCGGTGACTTCGGCCGAAGAGCCCTCGGGCGCACGGGTGTCGGCGTCCCCGACGCCTCGCTCATGCTCGGGCCAACGGCCCCGACTCGGTCGGGAGCCCCATGGCTCGGTCTATCCGGCCGCCACGCCGTCATCATCGCGAGTTCACGCGCAGCCGGGTCCTCCGGATCCGCGTCCTCTTCGGTGGTCCGGTGTCGGGTGACTCGCCCGCCTCTCGCCGCTCGGCCCGGCGCTTCGCGCGAGCCACGTTTTCTCTTCTTCTCCTCCTTCTTCAACGCCCGGCCATTTGCGCAGCTCGTTCCGAAACACGGTTCGCCGCCCGGCGACGGCATCCATTGCCGGCACAAGGAGGGGAGTCGCGTAATCCGACGGCCTGCGCAGAAGAAAGAGTGAGAACCGCCATGGCGACAATGCACCGGCAATGCAAGGACACCAAGTCAAGAAGCACTTACCCGGGGAGATATACCCTGGTCGGGCGCATGGGGATCTCGGGGATACGTGTCGGGTGTTGGACCCCAACGCATCCCTCACCCTCTTGGCCGTGCCATCGGTGGAAGCGCGAAGGCCGACATCCGCACGCACCAAGACCGGGCGGCCTCGGGGTCATCGGCACATGAGCAAAGGGCGAGCCATCAACGGCAACACCCGACGCCGATGGAAAGCGGCGACCACGGCAGGCGGCATTAACGTCCTTCCTCGAAGCCGGGGACCGCCGCCTTAGGCCCTCCAACCGATGATGATCCTCCGAGGGGGGACCCGCCTTCCACTTCGGGCGATGTTTGAGGACACGCCCGTGTACACGGGAAGCGCATTCTTGTCGCTATGGAGGTAGAACCACCGATCTTGCCACCCCTTGTTGGAGGAGGTGAGCTTGAGACGATGTACCCATCAGCTCGGTTCGGCTCACCGCTCCGAAGCGGACTTGAGCGCCGCAGCCTCCCACGCTCCCGCCGCCTCCGTGGTTGGCCCCGCGCAACCGAGGCGGTGGTAAGGTCCGCCTTGAAGAACCACAACCGAGGTCCCAATGCGGCTCGATCCCCAGAATCCTCACAAAGGGTGACGAAGATGGCGGCCTCGGGAGATCGAGTTCGAGGGGCGATGATGAAGCTCGATTTCATAGTAGTGGAGGATCGCCTCGAATGAACCGCCCCTCCGCAAGCATACCGGCCGCGCCGGTGAAGATCCATCAAGCTCACCACGTAGCCATCGGGAGGGTTAGGCTCCCCCTCGGTCAATCCGAGCAATCCACTCCCGGCCGCTTCATCGGTCGTGCGGGACGGAAGCCCTTCATCGACGAGACGTTGGAGCTTCTCCTCCGCCGCCGCCGCCCTCGCCCACGCCAAGATCGAGCACCTCCCTCACGCCGTCACGCTTACCCGATCGCCATGGATGAAAGGGAGGCGAAGGGTAGCAACCGCTAGCAACCCCGATCACACGAGCGCAAAGGCAGTGAATCTCTCCTTAATCTCTCCCACACTATCTCTCTATCTCCGATTGCTGCGGCAAGAAGGCAAGAAGGCGATGGCAAAGAGCAAGGGGAGCAACTATCCGCCACGTGTTACCCCCCATATTTATAGGAAGGGAAGGCAAACCGCCGGCACGGGCAATCGAACCGACTCGAATGGACGGCCCATGATGGAGCGAGAACCGCTCATCCAACGGCCAAGCCGCCAGCGGTGGAACCGCCGGGCGCGATACTGCACCTTTGACGGAGCCCTCGATCTCCGCCACGACAAGAAAGACGTAGCCGTCCCCATCGAGCATCAGCTGCAACGGCGCGCCACCTCGGCGTGGCGACTAGACGCCTCGTCTTCCGGTCGAGAGGTAAACCCTCCGCCACCCATATCCGGTGCAGCGTCAGGCCACGAGGGGCAAAAAGTCGATCCGTTGACGGTTCCCGCCCCCCGGCGGAAACCAAACGAGCCTCGGGCTGACACCCCTACGTTCCTGGGAGGTTGCCGGGCTGGGCCCACGAGGGTTTCTATAGTCGCCTCGGATAACCCGAGCCGGGGACGGGAGGGAAATGCACAACCGCCTATACCCGGCCCCCGGGCTCGGATTTCCTAAACGTGTTTAAGGCCCACGGGTCTTTGCTTATAGAGATGTCCCATCCGTGGGAGGCCCACAGCCCTCGGGTTGGTCCGCCCAAACCCCGGGATCGCGCTAAGCGGTCCACAGGTTCTCATGGGGTGAATCTCGGATCACATAGCCGACCCTTGCTCCGGCAAGGGCACGGGCACCCAGCTTAAACACCCGCTACAACGCTCACCGGAGCACGACACATTCGACTTACGGGGCATTGTGACGTGTCTCCCCTCCTCCTCCCTTTCGGGAGGGCGACAGGAGGAGTATGATCAAAGTCGAGGAGGCCCGGGTCGACCTTGTGCACATAAGCGCGGTCCTCGCTGCCCACGCAAAAACAAACACGCTCCGCACAAACAAACAAGCGCAATTTAAGAGCTGTTTCGGTCTTGCCGATGTGCGAGACATAAAGACCTCGAAGGAATCCGCCATTCCATTCGAGGCCTCGGGAACACCCAGCAGTGCGCTCATGCGCACCCCTTGTAGACGAACCACCACGAGAAACAACAAGGCGACGAGGCAGGCGGAACCCGGGGCGAAGTCCTCACTCGCTCGGGGGCTCGGGGGCTACCGTCGGGGACCTAAATATTGGGTCCCGAGACATTCTCAAACTATGAGAATCTGCCCGGCCCGCCAAGGCCCGAAAACCTAGCCTGCTATCATCCCGCACGGAGGGACGGCCCGACGGACGATGGACCCGAGCCATTGGCCACGACGCTCACATAACGACGAAATCGCGGCCCCGGACGGCCCACAAAGCGGCCCAAATGGAGTCACCACGACGTAAAGAGCTCATCACGCTCACGAAGGGACAAGGTCAAGGACCTCCGCCAAACAACGAACCATGACGTTCCACGTCGGCGGCGGCAAACCATGGCTCGGACTCGACCACGCATCTCCGTTTCGTCCGAGGCGGCCTAGCTCACCGAGCCCGAGAAATCTCCGTCGTCCGAGGGGTGGCCTGGCTCACCACCCTCGGGCGCAAGAACTCCGCCTCGCCCGAGGGAGACCAGCTCTCCATCCCCGGGTGAGGCAGCCCAGCTAGCCCGCCTAGGTCGCCGACCCTCGGCCAGTCCTCCACAATTATGCACTTTCTAATAGAATGACAAGTATATAAAGGCGTATTTTAATTAGATACTTCTCCTTTTAAGGGAGACATAAGACATTTTTATTTATTGTCAACATTAACTCCGGTCATAGAGGTCCACGATCATCACAAAATATGTGCCATTCAGGTTATCATTTTGCATGAATGTTAAAATATTTTTTCTCCCCTTGTAACGCACGGTCATATTTACTAGTCAAACTAATTGTTGAGCGGCAAGTTAGTTTTTTACCAGGCTTCTCTTTTATTTGATTCTATTCTAAAGTTGTTTGAATATACCTTGTAGTACTTGGAATAAAGGGATAGTAATCTCATAAACAAGTTCGTTTGAGGAAGGTTTGTCCTGGGGGCAATTGTAGCAGCAATGTGAATATGTGATAGTATCTCTCGATTTCTGTGACCTTGATGGAATTGGTTGGTCCTAGGCTAGAAATGCATACATATATATGTGTATGTATTATACTATTATGTATATGAAAATAGCTTTTCGTTAAAATATACGTGGTTTGAACAATAACCTTTTTTTAATTGGAAATGACTCATATCTTGCATCAAAAATATGTGACTCATCACATTTTGCATGAATATAGTTGCGCACTTTTCCTATATTTTGAGGTGTTTTTACCAGGCTTTTTTTTACCAGGCTTCTAAAAGTTTAGGAATATATTTGTTTTTGTCATTAAGGGATTATAGAAAAAATATTTGAAACATTTGTTCAGACGTTGAAATATACAGCAATGTGAATTGAAATACAGTATCTCTCTTTATTTGTGTACTCTAGTGATGGAATTGGTTGGTCCTAGGCTAGAAATGCATACATATGTGTATGTATTATACTATTATGGAATATTCACAAAATAGCTTATCGTTCCCAAACATACGTGGTGTGAACAATAACCTTTGTTTCATTGGAAATGACTCTATCCATCTTGCTCAAAAATGACTCAAACTCATATAGTTGCGCACTTTTCCTATATTTTAGGTGTCGTTTTTTAAAAATGTTTAGGTAACATATTTGATTTTGTCATTATATGATTATAGAAAATATTAAACATTCAATTCAGACGTTTAAATATACTCCACTGCATTGAAATACAGTAACTCTCTTACTTGTGTACTCTAGTGTCCATTGAGGCGTGGAAAAAAATCACGGCCATGGGTAGCTTGACACGTGGCTTCAATGATTAGCAAAACTAATCTACTCAGTTCTCCAGTTATCTCAGTTCTCAAATGATCAATCACCAAAACTCATCCCCATGATCTCAAGTCAAACATTTGGCGCCAAAGCTAGCTCATCCGCTGCCTTTCAAGTTTCAACTGCAGTTAGGCAGCCACCTTCTTCCCGCCTTTTCTTTCCCCTTCCTCGTATCTTCTCCAGCTACTACACGTCTACACACCTCCGCCCCTGTTCACCATAAAACCCACGGCATTGTAGCAGACGTTGCTATCAATGGTCACCACATCCGCCTCGCCACCACCGTGCGTTCAGCCGCCACCATGGCCAAACTGCTCATCCCAATCATCATCTTTCACGTCGGTCTCATCGTGCCGATCGCTGTCGCTGCTGCCGCCGCGGCCACGACACGACCGCTTGCAGCAGTGGCCGACGCCGCCGCCGACCGGCACGCGCTCCTCGCGTTCCTCTCCAACATCTCGGCGGACCCTGGCGGCACCCTCGTGGACTGGGGCCGCTCGCCGGGGTCGTTCTGCAACTGGACGGGCGTCACATGTGGTGGCGGCGGCGGCACAGGCCGGCGCCGCGTCATGCAGCTGGTGCTGAGCGGGAAGGAGCTCCGCGGGGTGATCTCGCCAGCGCTAGCGCGGCTGTCTTTCCTCAAGGTGCTCGACCTTTCCAACAATGCCTTCGCCGGCACGATCCCGCCGGAGCTTGCCGCGCTCTCGGCCCTGACGCAGCTCAGCCTGACGAACAACCTCCTCGAGGGTGAGGTCCCCGCCGGCCTCGGCCTCCTCCAGAGGCTCTACTATCTCGACCTCAGCGGGAACAGGCTCTCCGGCAGCATCCCGGAGACGCTCTTCTGCAACTGCTCCGCGCTGCAGTACCTTGACCTTGCCAACAACACCCTCGCCGGCGACATTCCGTACGCCGCCGGCTGCCGCCTCCCCAGCCTCCGGTTCCTCCTCCTCTGGTCCAACGACCTGTCCGGCGCGATCCCGCCGGCGCTGGCGAACTCCTCCATGCTCGAGTGGATCGACTTCGAGTCCAACTACCTCGCCGGCGAGCTGCCGTCGCAGGTGTTCGACAGGTTGCCGCGGCTCCAGTACCTCTACCTCTCGTACAACAACCTGTCCAGCCACGGCGGCAACACCGACCTCGACCCTTTCTTCCGCTCGCTGAGGAACTGCACTCGCCTGCAGGAACTCGAGCTCGCCGGGAACGACCTCGGCGGGCGGCTGCCGACGTTTGCCGGTGAGCTCCCGCGCGGACTCCGGCAGCTCCACCTCGAGGATAACGCTATCACGGGCTCCATCCCGCCTAACATCTCCGGCCTCGTCAACCTCACGTACCTCAACCTCTCGAACAACCTGCTCAATGGCACCATCCCGCCGGAGATGTCACACATGCGCCTGCTCGAGCGGCTGTACCTGTCGAACAATTTCCTCTCCGGCGAGATCCCGAAATCCATCGGCGACATGCCACACCTCGGCCTCGTCGATTTCTCCGGCAACCGTCTCGCCGGAGCGATCCCGACACGTTCTCCAACCTGACGCAGCTCAGGCGGCTAATGCTGCACCACAACCAACTCTCCGGCGCCATTCCTCCCAGCCTCGGAGATTGCCTCAACCTGGAAATCTTGGACCTCTCCTACAATGGCTTGCAAGGCCCCATCCCGGCGCACGTCGCCGCCTTGAGCAGCCTCAAGCTGTACCTGAACCTATCCAACAACCACCTCGAGGGGCCTCTCCCTCTCGAGCTGAGCAAGATGGATATGATCCTGGCGCTCGACCTGTCCGCGAACAGGCTCGCCGGCACGATCCCGTCGCAGCTCGGCAGCTGCGTCGCGCTCGAGTACCTCAACCTCTCCGGCAACGCGCTGCGCGGCGCGCTCCCGGCGTCCGTCGCGGCGCTGCCGTTCCTGCAGGTGCTCGACGTGTCGCGGAACGCCCTGTCCGGGCCCCTGCCCGGATCCCTGGTGCTGTCCACGTCGCTCCAGGAGGCGAACTTCTCGTACAACAACTTCTCCGGCGTGGTGCCACACGCCGGCGTGCTCGCGAACCTCTCGGCGGAGGCGTTCCGAGGCAATCCCGGCCTTTGCGGCTACTTTCCCGGCATCGCCACGTGCGAGCCACCGAAGCGCGCGCGTCGCCGGCGTCCGATGGTACTCGCCGTCGCTGGCATCGTCGCCTCCGTGTCCTTGATGCTCTGCGTGGTCGGGTGGCGGTCCATGGTGACCGCGAGGGCGAAGCGATCGGGGCGTCAGTCGGTGCGCTTCGTCGACGTCGAGGACCAGACGGAGAGGGAGCACCCGAGGATATCACACCGGGAGCTCTCCGAGGCGACCGGCGGCTTCGTCCAGGAGGGTCTGATCGGCGCCGGCCGCTTCGGGCGCGTGTACGAGGGGACGCTCCGCGACGGCGCGCGTGTCGCCGTGAAGGTGCTGGACCCGAAGGGCGGCGGCGAGGTCTCCGGCAGCTTCAAGAGGGAGTGCGAGGTGCTGAAACGGACCCGCCACAAGAACCTCGTGAGGGTGATCACCACCTGCAGCACGGCCAGCTTCAACGCGCTCGTGCTGCCGCTGATGCCGAGAGGCAGCCTCGACGGCCTCCTCTACCCGCCTCACGGCCGGGACGACAATGCCGGCGCCGGCGGTGGCCTGGACATTGGCCAGATCATGGGCATCGTGAGCGACGTCGCCGAGGGGATGGCGTACCTGCACCACTACGCGCCGGTCCGGGTCGTGCACTGCGACCTCAAGCCCAGCAACGTCCTCCTCGACGACGAGATGCGCGCCGTGATATCGGACTTCGGCATCGCGCGTCTCGTGGCCGGCACCGGCGCCGGCGACGGCGCCTTCGGCGAAGCCAGCAGCACCAGCGACGAGTCCGCCCCGTGCAACTCCATCACCGGACTGTTGCAAGGCTCGGTTGGGTACATCGCACCTGGTACGTACGTACATACGTTTATCCACACGTGTTACGTACACGTGTATGCATGAATACGATGACACTGGGCCCATGCTTAATCCTGTGATTTGTTTTAATCAGAGTACGGAATGGGAGGGCATCCTTCGACGCAGGGTGACGTGTACAGCTTCGGCGTGATGCTTCTGGAGCTCATCACGGGGAAGAGGCCAACGGACGTGATCTTCCAGGAGGGGCTGCCGCTGCACGACTGGGTGAGGCGGCACTACCCGCACGACGTCGCCGCCGTGCTCGCGCACGCGCCGTGGCGAGCCCGAGGCGGCGGCGGCGGCCGAAGTAGTGGTCGTCGAGCTGATCGAGCTCGGGCTCGTGTGCACGCAGCACACGCCGGCGCTGCGGCCCACCATGGCCGACGTCTGCCACGAGATCACACTGCTCAAAGAGGACCTCGCCCGGCACGGCGGCGGCCGCCGTTCGTTCTCGACCAAAGACTCGCTGTTCTCCAACTGATCGAATTGAAGCAACAACCAACGTCTCTCTCGAATTGTTTAGGATAAATCCATTAGTGCATGGTGGTGGCTGGATCCAATCGATCAATCTCTCGGTCGTCTCTCTCACCTCCGGCTAGTCGGCTACCACCATTGATTTGTTTATTTCCAAGGTTGGGAGTCGCCTACTACTGAACAAGTAGTGCTGATTCTTTGAGTTGTTAATTATGAGATGGACAAGGCAGAAGGCACTCGATTGATCTTTTCTTCTTGTGCTGCAAACATGTCGGACTCCATTAGCGAGAGGTGGTGTATTAGGAAGCGAAAAGGCTCTTGAGTTAGGTCATTATTCAGGTGCTTACGATCAATCATAAATAAACCCCAGTAGTACCCGACCAACTGTTAGCCGACTGGCACTGTTCGATGCATCTGATGATCGACCAGATCATGATGATTGTATATGAATGTAATATAATGCACTCTTCACCACCAACATTTTGTATACGGATCCACGCATGTTCGAGGTTTGATAGGAGCTTCCGTGTTCTTATCGTGGAGGTCAATTAGGCTTTTTAATCAGCACGCCTGCCACCAGCTTTACCTCAGTCAACTTGGCTATATTACAATTCAGAAAGCGATAGACACATGTGGTTATTGCATACGAGTCAAAAAAGGTACCTATTTATAACTAAAAAATAAAAAAATAACCCATATCATTTGCTAATATATGTTAGAAAACCCAATATTAACAACCCTATCTATACTTACTTTTTTTTTTTATAGGAATCTAACTTACTAATCACTCACAGATGCCATAAAAAAATTTAACCAAAGTATTCTTTTTTTTTTTTTTTAAAAACTAGATAAATTAACCAAAGTATTCTTATATAACTATTTATCTAAAAAATTAAATTATCTATTTATTACGAAAAACGATTACCACAAAAACACATATCTAGGTGCAAATAAAAGGAAACGTGACACACAACCCTCCAATAATAAGCACGGGGCATGGCAATGAAACACAATACAAGAATATAAGATACATGCATGTTGTTGCACTCAGCTTGTGTAGCTTGGAGACTGGATTTCATCAACTGAGACCTTAATATAAAATAAAATTACATTGAAGCACACCACTAGGTCCTTATACTTCATCTTCCTCGCGTCCTGCAACGTACACCTCTTCAGCAAGCTCCATTGCGACCATGGATGTACACCAGATCTGGACTTGAGAACTACAGTCCATACCAACAGAAGACTCCACGAACATGGAGACTGATCGACATAAGTTAAATCAAATCCTAGGCCCCCCATGTCGCTTTCCAGGAGGGCGACTCAGGAGGCGCCGCCACCCCTACCACCCGAGCCTTGCCCCACGAGGCCCCTTCTCGGTCGCCGCCGGCTCGGCGCCGTAGTCCTCACGAGCGGCAAGGATGGCGGCGATCGATTCTCTTCTTTTCCGCCCTCTTCTCTCTCGAAGGTGTTTCGAGTGATCGCTTTGGGGCCAGCGGCCGACGGCGGGATTTCGGGCCTCTGCGCCCGAATCCGGCGTCCCCTTGGCCTTGATCCGCCTTGCCTTTGTGTTGATCTAGCGGCGTGGCGGTGGAAGACGGTTGCAGCGGCCGATGGCAGGATTCTAGGCCTCTAAGCCCATCTCCGCCTCCCCGGGGCCGATCTTCCCGCCCTTAGAATTGGTCCGTGTCCCGGGCGGCGCGGTGGTGCGCCGTCGTGCAGCTAGTGTGAAGAAGACGGTGGTGTCGTGGCTGCCTGGTGTCGGCATGCTTGCGGTGCCGCTCCGACAACGGAATCTGTTTGGCGAGGATGTGGAGGTGTGGGTGGAGGGAGCAGAGGTGGAGGAGACCCGACGACTGACGATGTGAGGTTGGACCTGAGGCTTTGAGGCATGGGTGGTTGCGTGGGCGGCGGCCGTCCAACACCGCTCCTTAAGATTGCCGTATATGGGCTTTATGCGATGGATCCAATCTCCCTGACGGTTCTAGGGCTCTGGGGCGCTGCTGCGCATGGAGGCGCGGGTGGCCTCGTGTGAAGTGCCTATGTGGCGTCGCTTCCGACCGAGGCCGTATCTGCACATGATGGTGGTGCACCTCCCAAGAACTCCATCATTATGGATCTGGCGACAGTCTTCCTCGCTGGTCATTGGCTTAATGACATGGATTTCGGTAGAACAGTTGCTGTGTTTTGACGGTGGTGGTGACGCCTGTGGGTGCCATTTCCACATTGGAGGAGTCGTCTCTCCCCTCCAGCACAAGGTGCCATGAAGATCTTTCGGGGTGAAAATCTAGTACCGGTCTTCCTGGTTGAGTGACGATGGCATTTTCGTATGTCATGCTCTTGTTGGAGGCGTTGCTTTTTGAAGATTCCTCATTGGTGTTTAGTGTTGGTGCTAGCATAGTTATCTCCCTAGATTCTTAGTGTTGTTGCCATGCATTTGGCGGTGTATTATCGTCTTGTTGCAAGCCGGAATGCTGTGGATGACTTCTAGGGCTCCTAGAGGATTTTCCTTTTATTTCTCTAGCCTACCGCCTCATCTTTGTAATAATTGGCCTAATGCTACCTTTTGGTAGATGAAGCCATCCATTATCTAAAAAAAACATGGAGACTGCAAAAGAGGTGCAGTATGCTCAACCACTATGGGGAGTAAAGGGTGCCGAGAGCACATCGGCCATATCTTCTAAGATTGAACCAAACATAAGATCGACATCACTTTCATCACCACCAGCAACCGGAAGGGTAGATCCGCTGCCACTAGTAGCATCACCGGTGGCCGGACATACGATCCCGAAGAAGGGGAAAAATAGATCCAATTCCTCCTTGAGAAGAACTATGCCAACATACCTAGATCTCCAGAGCATACCATTATGGAAGATGATGACACATCCACCAACGATCCCATAGAAAAGAGGAGCCAGGCGAAGACATCGAAACAACCAACCAAAAAACCTAGGACAAATTATTCTAGAGGAAAAAAAATAAAAAGAAGGAACAACAGATCTGCTAAAAGGACGGATCTCTAAAACCAGGACCTATCTAAATCATGGAGCTAATATTTATTTGCTAATAGTTAGTTCTTTTAGATGGAAACAGGTCTAGCTAATAGTTAGTTCTTTTAGATCGTTGGACCAAGTTAATAGTTAGCTAGCCAATATTAGCTATGAGCTATTAGCAACTCCATGGTTCTGATTATCATATGTTTTGGCTTTTCTAGAGTCATTACTTGTACTATGTGTGTACACATACTTTATATCTAAATGCATAACAAAATGTATACATGTCTAGAAAAAAGACAAAATATCTTATAATTTAGAACAATGGGAGGAGTAACTCACTATTATTAGCTAATGGATCTCTAAATAGGGCCTTAAGACATCTTTGAAATATAAAGAGTTTATAGAAATTCTTTAGAAATTTCACAGGAGAATTAATTTATTTTTACACGAGAAAAAAAAAGCAGGGAACAAATAGAAAACGTAGACCGCATGCATCAACCAGCTTGATTAGACTGATGTTGGTGATGCTAAAGTGTCCAACTGTCCATAGACTAGAACACAATGTTGCAGGCATCACAACAACACGCAAAAATTGATGTGACTGTAACTAGCTCAGTGATTTCTAATTCATACTGCACTTGGTTTGCCTTTTTTGTTCTTTTTTCGTACAAAAGATGGTACTCACCCTTTTGCAAAGGAAGTAAATAAATAGAGGCCAACCACAGAAGTTAACACGACATGCATGCATTGTCCAGTGCGTTCCATCTAATGCTCTTATCATCTTATCTCTTTTGCATAATCGATGACATAATTAACCACGTAGCATCATAGCGGCAGACGTCAAACCTGTGATTGTACGGCATTAACCTTGCTCGATTAGATATATAGAACTCTCTTTGTTCCAAATTAATTGTAAGTAATTTTGACTTTGCTAGATATGCAGAGTTTTTTCTATGTATATTATGTCTGGATATATGATAAAAATTATATATTTAAAAATGTCGAACGACTTAAAGTTTAGAATGGAAGGAGCAAGTGGTAAATATTCTCATCTAGAATCTACAAACATGATCTTACCTCTACTTCAGCTTCTCCACTGTATATATATGCCAAACAGCAGGATGCTTATGAAGCACCTGCTTGATTTGATTTGGGCCGAAATGTTTACAGGCCCAACAGTTTTGCTAAATTGGGTTGGCATTTGTGGTTGTTTGCAAGTCTCAAAATAAAATGAGAAGCAAAAGATACGGCTATCTCAAGGGTTTTGCAAATTGGACTTGGCAAAGCACAATTTGAGGGGTCTTAGATCACGCTGAACGAGAAAACGCATCGCGGAGGACTTCTCTTTGCTTTCATGTTAAAAGATATGCAAAGTGGAATTTGCTTGGTAAAATTGGGAGTCCAGGGGGGAATTTGCCAAGTTTTCCAAAATGTCAACTCGTATGCAAAATTGTTGGATACCTCTTTTTAAAGTTTTTGGCAAATTTTAATAATGCCAACCCTGTTTGTAAAATTGTTGGAGTTGCTCTTAAGAGAAACTTTCATCTGCCATTTTCATAAGAAGCATACAACCAGTTCAGAAGCCTAATGAGAGCCTTGACATTGACAATAGCCTTTTACAGGAAACAAATGAGTCTTGGGTGTACATCTAAAGTTCAAATATATAGATTCTCCTCCAGAAAGGCTTATAAACACCTTAGTGGTCACCTGCTTCCTCACCCAATGTTCTGTTGGCTTTGGAAGAGTTCCTACCAAAACAAGCATAAAACTTTCTTCTGGCTGCTGTTGAAGGACCGGCTTAGTACGCATGAACTTCTCAGAAGGAGAAATATAGAGCTTCCCAGCTACAACCGTGTACTTTGTGGTGAAAATGTGGAACAATGGAAAGCCTTCCACCTTTTCATTAGCAGCAGTTTTGCATCAGCCGTTGCTCGAGCCTTTGTAGACCCGTAGAATCTGAATGAAAGACAAAATTAACAAACCCTTCCTTATAGAAATCATCATGCATGCTAATGTGTTTAGCCATTTGGAATGAATACGGAATCTATAGCCTGGATCTTTCCTGTCCTCTTGTGTTTTACCTCCTCTTCTTTTGTTTCTTTAATATGGGGTGAGTGCTCGAGTGTGTTGAGTGTCTACGTTTGTACTTGTGCAATTAAAAAAAAGAGAGAGAACTCCTCTTGAAGTAGGGGTGCGAATCCCACCTGTTTCATGTAAAAAAAACTTATATGAAGCACAAATAAACAAAATATGTGTACCACATGGATGGGCCATATGCTAATAACCTCTTTACTAAATTTTATAGTTGCTTCGATTGACCTACATGAACGCTCTAAAGCCTATATATGCAATCTTAGTTATCAGAAGAGATCGAAGAGGTTTGACCTACCTCTATATAAATTTAATTAATTTATTTATTTAGATTGCAGCAATCTAGAGTGGAGAATAGAGTTTGTCAAATTGATCTCTTTGCATTGTGTGGAAGAATCTGCGCCACCCTTTGAACTTCGTTTCCTATTCAAAAACAACGCCTAAAAGATCCCTAGGCTATATCCCCAAAGATAACCTATTTATACAGATTATAGACTAGCTTTCGGAGCAATGGCGGTCCACACCACAAACACACACACACACATTTCCTTTGATCGGCAGCCACCTAATTACCAGCTCTGTGCAAGGCAATATCCAGACCAAGAACTGTTCCACCGTGCGTGCAAATCTTGGTGGTACCTTTTGTACGCACGCACACGACACATGATTGCGCCCACTAGTTAATCACCACGCCTCTCTCACTAATCCACACTTTACTAATTACCTAATTACTTCGTCTGCGTGCTAATCCACACCGGTAGCGGTAGGTGAAACACTCCATTAAGACTGACCTTTACTAATTATCCACACCATAGGCGTGAAGCAGTTACGTGCCGACACGTGTCCCTGGAGTTGCAAAGTCAAAAACTTGGCGCCAATGTGTGACGGCAGTTAGGCAGGGAGAGGCGCCTCTTTCCCTCCTTTAAAACCCCCAGCGGTGTAGCAAACGTTGCTATCACCAACAACGGCATCTGCCTCTTCGATGTCCTGAGCTAGAGCTCTCCCTCTCTCTAGCGCCTCTCATGCTCCCATGGAGGTTGTGCCGATGTCCGCCGCCGCCATCATCTTCACCTTCTTCAGTCTCCTCTTCCTCCCGCATGGCTTGATCCCGGCTGCTGCCGGCACGTTGGACGATGACCGTGCCGCGCTTCTATCCTTCAAGTCTGGCGTGTCTAGTGATCCCAATGGAGCCCTCGCTAGCTGGGGCGCACCACATGACGACGACGTGTGCAACTGGACCGGCGTCGCCTGCGACACGGTGACGAGGCGTGTCGTGAACCTGACTCTGAGCAAGCAGAAGCTCTCCGGCGAGGTCTCTCCTGCGCTCGCCAACCTCTCCCACCTCAGCGTGCTCAACCTCTCCGGGAACCTCCTCACGGGGCGCGTCCCGCCGGAGCTGGGGAGCCTCTCTCGCCTCACCGTGCTAGCCATGTCGATGAACGCGTTCACCGGGAGAATCCCTCCTGAGCTCGGCAACCTCTCCCGCCTCAACTCCCTCGACTTCTTCTGGAACAACCTGGAGGGGCCGATTCCGGTGGAGCTCACGCGCATTCAGACAATGGTGTACTTCAACCTCGGCGACAACAACTTCTCCGGCCACATACCGGAGGCCATCTTCTGCAACTTCTCCACCGCCACGCTGCAGTACCTCGACCTCAGCTCCAACTCGCTCGACGGCGACATCCCCTTCCGGGGAGACTGCTCGCTCCCTGAGCTCACGTTCCTGGTCCTCTGGTCCAACTACCTCGTCGGCGGCATCCCGCCCGCGATATCCAACTCGACCAAGCTCAGGTGGCTGCTGCTGGAGAACAACTTCCTCGCCGGCGAGCTGCCGTCCAACATGTTCGGCGGAATGCCGCGCTTGGAGCTCGTCTACTTCACGTTCAACTCCCTGCAGAGTCCGCGGAACAACACCGACCTGGAGCCTTTCTTCGCGTCGCTGACCAACTGCACCGAGCTCAAGGAGCTCGGCATCTCCTATAACGAGATCGCCGGAACGATCCCGCCGGTCGTCGGCCGGCTCTCCTCTGGCCTCCAGCAGCTCCACCTGGAGTACAACAACATCTTCGGACCGATCCCGGCGAGCCTCGGCGACCTCGTCAACCTCACCACGCTGAACCTGTCCCACAACCTCCTAAACGGCTCGATCCCGCCGGGCGTCGCCGCCATGCAGCGGCTCGAGCGGCTGTACCTCTCCAACAACCTGCTCTCCGGCGAGATCCCTCCGTCGCTCGGCACGGTCCCACGGCTTGGTCTCGTCGACCTCTCGCACAACCAGCTCACCGGCGCCGTCCCAGACGCGCTCTCCAACCTCACGCAGCTCCGCGAGCTCGTGCTGAGTCACAACCGTCTCTCCGGCGCCATACCTCCGAGCCTTGCACGATGCGTGGACCTGCAGAATTTCGATCTCTCGCACAACGCGCTGCAGGGCGATATCCCGGCAGACCTGTCCGCGCTCGGCGGCTTGCTCTACCTGAACCTCTCCGGCAACCAACTGGAAGGGCCGATCCCTGCTGCCATTAGCAAGATGGTGATGCTGCAGGTGCTCAACCTGTCGTCCAACAGGTTGTCTGGCACCATACCGCCGCAGCTCGGCAGCTGCGTCGCCCTGGAGTACTTCAATGTCTCCGGCAACACCCTGCAGGGGAGGCCTCCCGGACACCATCGGCGCACTGCCGTTCTTGCAGGTTCTTGACGTGTCGTACAACGGTCTGACGGGTGCGCTGCCGCTGACGCTGGCGACGGCGTCGTCGTTGCGACATGTCAACTTCTCCTTCAACGGCTTCTCCGGCGAGGTCCCACGAACGGGGCCTTCGCGAGCTTCCCGGCGGACGCGTTCCTCGGCGATGCTGGCCTTTGCGGGTCCGTGGCCGGTTTGTCTCGGTGCGGTGGCGGCGGCGGCGCGAAGCACAGACCAGCGCTTCGTGACCGGCGCGTGGTGTTGCCCGTGGTGATCACGGTCGTCGCGTTCACGGTTGCCATCATCGGTGTCGTCGCGTGCCGCACGGCGGCGAGAGCACGCGTTCGCCGAGACTCGCGCCGCTCGACGCTGCTGACCGACGCCGACGAGCCGACGGAGCGAGACCACCCGAGGGTGTCGCACCGGGAGCTCTCCGAGGCGACGCGCGGGTTCGAGCAGGCGAGCCTCATCGGCGCGGGGCGGTTCGGGCGCGTCTACGAGGGGACGCTCCGCGACGGCACGCGCGTCGCCGTCAAGGTGTTGGACCCGAAGAGCGGCGGCGAGGTGAGCCGGAGCTTCAAGCGGGAGTGCCAGGTGCTGCGGCGGACGCGCCACCGGAACCTGGTGCGCGTGGTCACCGCGTGCAGCCAGCCGGACTTCCACGCGCTCGTGCTCCCGCTGATGCCCAACGGCAGCCTGGAGAGCCGCCTGTACCCGCCCGACGGCGCGCCGGGCCGTGGCCTCGACCTCGCGCAGCTGGTCTCCATTGCCAGCGACGTCGCCGAGGGGCTCGCCTACCTGCACCACTACGCGCCGGTCCGCGTCGTGCACTGCGACCTGAAGCCGAGCAACGTCCTCCTCGACGACGACATGACGGCCGTGGTAGCCGACTTCGGCATCGCCCGGCTGGTCAAGGACGTCGGCGACAGCGACGACGACATCGGCAGCACCGCCGGCTCGGTTGATCCGTGCAACTCCATCACAGGATTGTTACAAGGTTCAGTCGGCTACATCGCACCAGGTACAGAGTGTTTGCTCATCGATCAACCAAGTTCAAGAATCTAAACCATGTCAATTACGTTTGCTTAACATTTTTCGGCGTGCTCTGCTCTGTTCTTGATGGTTCATCAGAGTATGGAATGGGAGGGCACCCGTCGACGCAGGGCGACGTGTACAGCTTCGGCGTGATGCTTCTGGAGCTCATCACTGGGAAGAGGCCGACGGACGTGATCTTCCAGGAGGGGCTCACGCTGCACGACTGGGTGAGGCGGCATTACCCACACGACGTCGGCAAGGTCGTGGCGGAGTCGTGGCTGACGGACGCGGCGACGGCGGTGGCCGACGAGCGGCTGTGGAACGACGTCATGGTCGAGCTCATCGACCTCGGGATCGTGTGCACGCAGCACTCGCCGTCGGGCCGGCCGACCATGGCGGAGGTGTGTCACGAGATTGCGCTCCTCAAGGAAGACCTCGCCAGGCACCAGGGTGCCACGACGGAGAGGGTGGTTACGGCATCGGCGACAATGACGGCTAGCGGGCGGTCCAGCGAGCGGTCCTATTCTACCACGGATTCGTCATTCTGATGATCATCTGTGGCCCATGGGCCTTTTGGTCCTTATTATATATATACATGTAGTAGGCAAGTCACGTCTAGAATTCTGATGTTTGCTCCATACAAAAATTTGTAAATTTTTTAAAAAATTTGATAAACTTTCTACTTATGATCGAGACTAGCACGTTGATCCTAAATAAAGGTATCAAAAGATATAAGAAAAATAAATAAAGGTTTAAATAGAGTTACAAGATGCATGGAAAAAGATGGAAAATTAGATTCAACCAAAATTACAAATTAGTGTTTGATAATAAAAAATAGTTTGACTTAAAACAACTCTAGAAGAATTTATCTGGGTTCTAAGTGTGTTATGCAATGCAGAATTAAGATAATGTGCTATGCGGCTACCCCCAGCCCAGGCATGCACCGTGTCCCAAAGAAGTTGCCTTGAAATGCATTAATCCAGCATGCACAACATTAGTAGTTTATTATGTTGTGGCATCTATATACCTACTTAATAAAGAGAGAAAATTTCAGTCTCACCTCTTTTTTCACCCACCTTTTCTGCCCACCTTTCGCAACTTTTCCCCTGCCCGCATCTCTCGCATGGCCGCAGGTCACTGACCCCGCCAATCCTCTCACATGGCCGCATGACCCCGCCAATCCTCTCACATGGCCGCATGTCGCCGCCACGGGTCGCTGCCCCGCCATGCGGCCGCTCCTCTCGCATGGCCGCATGTCGCCGCTCCTTTCCCATGGCTGCGGGTCGCTGCCCCGCCACTCCTCCTCGCAGGTCACTGCCCCGCCGCGTGGCTTCTCTCCCATGGCCACAGGTCGCTGCCCCCCGCTGCTCCTCCCCATGGCCGTAGGTCACTACCCCCGCCGCTCCTCTCCCATGGCTGGGTCGCGGCTGGTGAGATCCCGGCGAGGGCCTGCGCGCTTGAGGCCCGCGACATACCTCCACTGTCTGCTCGTGACTTGTGAAATCGGGAATAAATCATTGTTTGAACAGGAAGAGTCGACTCAGAAATATGAGTTTACTTTTCTCTTTCCTCCTTGTGAGTCGACTTCTCCAATCGTTTGAGTCGATTCAGCTGCTAAGTAAACAATTACAACAAACGCTTCTTTGCTTAGTACACGTATTATATTGGGCAGTGTGCATCATCTCATCAAGACCTTATCTTTTTCTTTCTTTCTTTTTTTTGCGAATTCATCAAGCGTATAGAAGTGCAAGTTGAGCATGTGAAGCTTTGATCCTTGTCCAAGTAGGACTCCTTGGGAAAAAAAATACTAATCGGAAACCAACAAATCGAAAGGGATGAATCAAATCTAAGTTTAATTCATGGCCCAGAGCACATAGCAGCCTTCTCAAATATACAGGGAGGGATTGCAAATCCCAAGTCTACGGGAACCGATGAAAGCAAGAGTATTTCCGCTATTACTGCTGAATCTCGATCCGGCTGGGGTGAACCATCATCAACGAAAACCTTACAAAATATGTGTGGAATAGAGTAGGATTTCCATGACGCCTAACTCCCTCCATGCCTCACGATAGGAACAAGAACACTTGAATGGATTAGAACAGAGACTTGCTGGTGTTGTGCAGTGTCGCTGCTCAGCTCCTCCTCGTCGGCGTATTTCTTCAGATTCTCGATTGCTCCTTAGCGTGGTGGAATGCGGAACGAGGGGCTGCTAGAAAGCGAGCGTGCTATATGTGGATTCCAGCTATCGCACCGCATGAACCTGACGACGAAATCACAAAACTTCGAATTTTGTTTCGTTCAGAGTTATCAAACACATGAGTCGATGGTGCATAGCGCCCAAACTGCAGAAAGGAACTACCTAGATATATGAGCACGAGTATGTTACTACCTAGAGGTGATATTTTATTTTAACTATTTTAGGTAACTACAAATCGTGGTTTTTTACCCGAAGTGGCACGGGCACATTTCCTAGTAAATATAAAAAACTATGCAACCAGTAGCAGGTTTTTGTCCGCTATGAGTAATCTGCGTGGCATAGGGCCTGTTTGGATACGCTTATCGCAGCTTATAAGCAAAATAAACGACTTAATCCCGCCAAACACCTCGCTTATCTTCTTGCGTTTTCGGATCGCGATCGCCGTAAAAATCGAGTCCAACAACTGCGTTACGAGAAGCGAGTCGAGGGACGCGTTACAAAAGCGGACACTTCCCGTACCTGCCCCCGGCCCCCGTCCGCTCCGTCCCGCATTCGGCCTCTCTCCCACGCTCGCTGGCGTAGATCCGGATCGGCGCCGCTCCCAACCGCGAAGGAACGCCGGAGGAGCGCCCCGGGCGCCGCTTCCCTCCCCACCGGCTCGCTTCTTCTCCCCTCGCCGAGGCGAGACGCTCCTCCCTCCCGCAGGCGATGGAGTGACGCTGCGCGAGCAACCGGATCTCACGAATGCGCGGCGCTTCCCTCCGCATCTCGCGGCGCCGGGCGGCCGCCGAGGCGGCGGGCGACGGCACGGGAAGTTACGGCGGTTCGCGGCACCGCCCATCTTCTTCTCCACGATGCGCTCTTCTGGACCTCCACCCGGCCCGGTCGCCGATTGGCACCCTCCTCCCGGGAGAGGAGGCCAATAAGGGGCAATTTGGTCTTTTTACACTTAGAACAAATAATCTATCACAAATAATCGGGATAACCAAACACCCCGCTTATTTGGGAATCGGATTCTCCAACCGCTGCGAATCGATAAATAAGCCTTTCAAATAAGCGAGTTTCAAAAAAACGCGGTCCCAAACAGGGGCCATAGGTTCATCGAAACTCTCTCAACAAGTATGCAGAGAAGGAAAGACATTTTTACTTGGTATTCAACTTGGTTCATATATCTTGCATTTCAAGCACAAACGTGCACCAAGACACACCCCAAATTTATCAAAGTTCCACAAGTACATTGTTACATAATTCTACCTCTAGACATGTATTCAACCATTCATGACTCGAAGTGGTATAAGAAGAAATCAGAAACATACCGCACAAAGCTGCCAGGAACAAAACATTACACCAAGATTAAAGGAACAAAAGCTAGTTCAAGTAAACTATAGAGCCACTAGCAAAGTACTCTCTCGATCCCAAAAAAATGCAATTCACTTTCCCAAAAGTCAAACAATTTCAAGTTTGACCAAATTTATATAGAAGAATACAAACGTGTATGATATCAAATAAGCATCATACACCAAGATTAAAGGAACAGAAGCTAGTTCAAGTAAACTACTGAGCCACTAGCAAAGTACTCTCTCGATCCCAAAAAATGCAATTGAGTTTCCAAAAAGTCAAACAATTTCAAGTTTGACCAAATTTATACGTAAGAATACAAACGTTTATGATATCAAATAAGCATCATCAGGTTAATTATGCAATGTATTTTCATAGTAAATAAATTTGGAGATATAAGTATTGATACTATTATCTACAAACTTGGTAAAACTTAAAAAAGTTTGACTTGCCCAAACCTAGGATTGTATATTGAAAAAATAATTTGCACTAGCATCACCAGAGTGAGGCCAAAGTCAGCTAAAACAGTTATATAAGATGTTGAAAAATAGTGCAAAATTTTGTCAACTAAAGAACTCCAATTAGTTTAGCAACTAATCTGGACATTGTTGTACAAAGCATACACAACATAAAGATGTTGCAGCACAAAAAAAGAAAAGCACGCAGCCCCTAAACACAAGTTTCAAAGTTCCATGCAAAAATCTTTCAAACATGAATAAAGATGTTGCAGCACAAAAAAAGAAAGCACACAACCCCTAAACACACGTTTCAAAGTTCCATGCAAAATCTTTCAAACATGCAGAAAAAGACTAGAAATTCTAGGCTTTTATGCATTTTATAAGTAATGTGTTCAACAAGACACATGCATATATTGATCATTCACATATTTCATATATATATCTGTTACTAACTCTGCCTGGTCATTCAAAATTCATAGTCTGCCAGTAACAAATGCAACATACTGAAGAGAATATCAGATATCACAAGACAAATAATAGCTCACACTATATTTCTAGTTTTCACCAAATAACAAAGGGACATTTCAAGAAAATAAACATCAAGTTCGGGCACATGTAGCAAATTAAACCAGTGAAATAAGATGTCGATACAATGGTCCATACCAGGAACAACCTAACACCTAACAGTACTCATATGCAAGAAATCTAGTACTATTAACTTCAGCAATTAAAGCTAAAGGTGACAGTAGGACCAACATAATAAGCTCCATAAAAAGCAAGCTAATAATCTAGAACATTTGACTTCTATGTAGATACCATTGACTTCATCGGTACAAGCAGCTTCAAATACTTTGGGAGCTCTGAAGACAGGAAGTATTCGGATTTACACTTGATAAATTCAACATCCTCAAGAGACTTTGGGAGCTCTGAAGACAGGAAGTGGTCGAAGTATTCGGATTTACACTTGATAAATTCAACATCCTCAGGAGGGTGTGTTTTCGCTTTCTTAGTCATGGTAGACATGTCCATGGCAACCACCCTTGTCTCATCATAGCTGTAACCAGTCTCCTGCCTCCCTTTCTCCTCCCTCAACACAAAACATATAATGTTTGGGTTACCCATGCTTACAATAGGGAGTTCGTACCGATATAGGCCACCCCCCCTTCGGCTCTAAGTCACCGATAGGACGAGGCTGAATCTTTGGTCTATCGGTAGGCTTTGTGAGGAGAAATGTACGGATAAGGGGCATCGGGCCGCGTCGATAACCTTGCTTTTTAGTCTCCGAAAGGCGGAGGACTCGGGGCCGGAACCGGTGTCATTCGGTTGTCTAGGAGGAAGCAGGTGCCTCGGCATGACAAGTGTCACATCGCATTTGAAAGCTCCGCCTTTCGGCGAAGGTCACCCCGGCGCCACGGCTGTGGCAGCCCGAAAGCCACGACATTCGGTCCCAAAGAGCCGATTAGAGTGAGTTCAGTTTGTCAAGTCGGGGGCGACAGCTTGTTGACACCTGTTATAGCATAATATTAATAGTCAACTAAACATGAAATAAGGGCGTAAAATGAATATCAACATAGACTAGGGGTTTTACTAATATAATTCCACGAGCTTTGGTGATTTATATCTTTACTGAGGACTTAACAGTAAATGCAGAAGAATGGAGAAAGTTCTAGAATATACATCTCATACGATGACAAGACTTGACCGTGAAGTAACTCAACCCGAAATATGGACTAAAACACTCTAGAAGATACCGTAAGACACCGAAAGAGATGAGAGGCCGAGGAGGCAATGACCCGGCGGCCGCCAGGCAATTTTATGCCGGCCGCCGGGCAATTTTAGCCAATCAGCTTAGTCTTTTTATGTCGGTTTGTAACCGACTTTGAGGTTGTATCTACACCGTTGCCAAGGTCGGTTTGATCCAAGGGCTATCGTTCATCGCCAAGGCCTATATAAGAAGACCCCCTGACCCCAGGGTGAAACCCTAATTCATTCTATCTCATTCTATTCATTAACTCTCAGTTGTAGAGGTGTCCCAATGTAAGGATAACCTCTCTCTGGGATTAGTGAATTAGAAGTAGATTAGAAGTAGATTAGTCATATAATTAGAAGTAGACTAGCCATGTAATTAGAAGTAGATTAGATCTAACTTAGATCTAATCAAGAGTAAAGGAGAGTGGAGCTATGCTCTGTTTCCTCGAGATGTCTTCGAGTATGGTATGTCTTTGTATCTTCTCTACAAGACTTATGATTCATATATTTATCTTCTCTATTACTTTATGCTTTCTATATATGGTTAAGTATAGTTGTCATATTATTACATGGGATCTCCGCTCGTATTGAGTGCTCTAGTTATTCATGGTAGCTAGAGTAGTAATCTATAGTATAGACATGGTGTCTAGGCTATAGGTTACCCGAGTTTGCTTCAAAACCTACGGATAGTTGTGGTAGCCCTCAGGGGTGACAGCCCTGTCAGTCTTTTGTAGTCCACCACGTATGGTTTGGTGTTTCGTAGAGCTTTTTGGCAGCCTTCTCCCAACTACCTTTTTCCCCAGTCTTTCTTGAGAGTTGGAAAGGAACTGTTGCTCCAAAGTGCATTAGTGTAATTGCTATCATAGAACCTAAGTAATAGAGATACCCAGGAACCTTGATCTCTTCCTTTGACCTTTTGATTAGTTTAGTTATTCTTTAGGTATGCTATTAATTTATGTTTTATTATTTACTTAACCTTTATCAATTATCTCCTCACTTTAGTCTAGTGGTTTGCTAAGTTAGTAGATACATGATTGTGATTTATTAGATTCTCTAGCCAAAGCTTCCCCTGTGGATACGATACTCTAGAATACTCATCCTAGGGAAAAGCTACAATGGTAGGTGTTCTCAGGCGCTTGCGTAATCCTTCATATTCTTTTAGCACTTAACAAATTCCAACAAGCTTTTTGGCGCCGTTGCCGGGAAGCAATTGGCCTAAAGATTCTAATGATGATCATGATGTCTTACGCTAATTTAGTGTATCACTAGCTTTAGTAGGATTACCCTTGTTCTCGTTGAGTTGTGGAATAGACAGACAAAAGATGTCGCTAAGCGACTTTCCGACAAGATTCCACAAGAAAAGAAAAACAAAAGATTAAAGAACCCAGGGTGCCCGATCATTCAAGATTCATCACATATTGGAACCCCGCCATCTCAAAGGTATGTATTTAAATATTATTCTAACCATATGTAGATTAAAGAAGAAGTCGACGTCACAAGAATTCAATGCACTCATCTCAAGTGACGTACATAGAAGCCGCACATCGTGGTAAGTATGATTAAAAGGTGAGAAAGTCTTGCTCATGGACTATAAATTAATTGAGTAGTTATCACTTAATTTCTTGCATTGCATTGCATGTTTACTTGATCAACTCATGCATTCACTCCGCTTAGTTTATGTTTTATCATAGTAGATCCATTGCATGTTTAGTTCCTTTGCATTCATCCATGTCATTTGCATCTAAAAAAAATCCTCACCATGATCATGCTCTTTTCGTCTCTATTTAAGTAAATCTCTCGTGATGCTTTCATGTTACCTTTGTTTACTATAATATGCTAAGGTTTAGAATATCTTCATACATCTCTTAAATGAAGCATGGTGCTTAGTTTAGAGTGGTGATTTTATTTCTATTGGCTTTTAAATTAAGCGTGGTGCTTAGGTTAAAATGCCTTCCTAAATCAAATTGGACGTGGTGTCTAGGTTGATTTTTGAACCAATAGTATGTTGTAGTAGATCTGCCGTATATTTTGTTGGACTAACTCATGCAGAGAACTATCAAATCCAATTTGGGTAAGTTAAGAGATGAACTCGGATCGTAGATGAAGCAAGGCAACCGATGAACTCCAACCTTGTGCAAAAGACACGGCTCATTCATCATTGATGGAAGAATTGTAAGTATCAAATATCATTCACTCTGTCTTTTGCTACAAGTTATCTTTGCCTTGATCCACATGCTAGAGTGCAGTCATATAAATAAAGTTTGCTATAAGACATGAGAAATAAAATTTGTGCTAAGAATAATCAAAGAACCATCTTTTTGCTAGCATAGATGAAATCTTATGAACTTTTGGATAACAACCCCTCGCTTCAACCATGTTGTATATTCCCTGGTATGTGTCCACTAATATTTTGTAGAAAAAGAGTCTATGCTATGTCTATTCAATAAAGAAGAGTGTCATACAATACGATCACAAAAAGTAATCACTCTAAAGAAGTGGATGGATGGACAAAGCTACAGCCATAAGAACATCAAAGACAGTGTAAGTGAATATAACTCACATATTTATATATAACTTTTGTCTTATGTTCTAAAAAGAAAATAAAAATAATATATATATCTGAGCACATGATGGCTCATGGTAAAAAGTAACATGTTCCTAGGACAAGTTCCCTTCGGGTATTCTTTGTCACTAACCTTGCAAAACAAAGGATGAACAATGTCTAAGGACATAGTGATTGCAACACACGATTAGGGATGGTTCAACATTCACACTTAAAGTGTCGGGTGACGGGAAGGCTCAAGCATGGGGGGAGGAAGGTCGACTCTCTAAAGAACATCCGACATACTTCTCCTCTTCTCAAGCTCCCATCACTCGACATGCTGGTTTGCAATCCCCCTACTCACTATTACTTTATCTCTAAAGTTTGAATGGATAATAAATGTTATGCATAAAAATCAAACTTAAGATATCATAAAATTTCCAACTAGAGAGAAAAGTAATGGTGAGTATATAAAATATCCAATCAAAACTTCTTCTCCGGCATAAAAGCAACCTTAAGCTCCATGACAGTTTTTACCCTTGTTTACAATTACTTGTATTCCTTCGGATATTTGTTGTCAACTAATACTACAGGAATAAAATCATGAGAGGAGCAAAAAAGGTCTAAGCACAATTTAAAGACAAGAAAGAAAGGACGATGCAGTCCGGAGACAAGTGAAGAAACAGGATACACAAGAGGCCAAATAAGGAAAGTTTCAAGCGGATGGAAAGATCCACCACAAGGTGTTACGCCATCACACTCCGATATTAAGGTAACATTTTGAGGTAAGTTGTCATTACTAAAGCTTTTCCTTAAGTATGGCTTGTTCATAAATAAAGAATCAAACTTGTTAGAGCAACACCTGTGCCTGATCCAACTTCTCTAGCTCAACATGTTTTGTTAGTTGTTCCTACCACCACTTTCTTGATCTCTTAGTCCTCATCTTGTAAGCTAGAATGTTGCACACCTTGCTTTGGAAGAAGATAATCATAATCATGCCTTTGGTGTTTAGATAAGAAAACCCTCCAAGAGTCAACAAGCTTGATTTGATCTATCGAATGTTTTAATCACAAACAATCATGCTCAATCTTCTGATCTTGTCACCCAAGTTAGGTTTAAGAAAAGTGTATAATAAATCAACTCTATCTTGTTTGATGTGCCTATGGATAGAGAAGAATGAATGAAGTTTTGGTTCTGTTGGTGTTTTCCCACCAAATGCAGCTCATGCACTTGATCTCTACCATGACTTTACAAGCGTGACACACTTTGAGCAAAAAGGTGGAGAAGCCTACCGCAGTCTCTCAAAATTCAACAAGTGAATGTCTTACAAGCATGCACACTAAAACAAGATGCTGCCTATGTTTTATTCCAACTCATAAGGCAAAGAACATGGGTAACGTTGTCCTTCACCATCTCAAGGAGCATAACCGCCAAGATCAAGTAATACGCTCAAGGAAACAACAAGGTAAGAAGTCTCGCTCGGAGGACTTAAAACACCGAACCCTCACCCGAAAAGGTAAGATCGGTAGTTATCCATATTTAT
Source organism: Hyparrhenia diplandra (assembly GCA_015847255.1). Lineage (NCBI taxonomy): Eukaryota > Viridiplantae > Streptophyta > Magnoliopsida > Poales > Poaceae > Hyparrhenia > Hyparrhenia diplandra. Next base: position 145,547 of record JADLZK010000328.1, on the reverse strand, counting down.
TTCCTTGCATTGCATAATTAATTTCCTTTAGCATATTTACATTATAGCACTAACCTTGCATTAGAAAAGAAAATAAATATTTTTTGTTGCATATACTTTGAAAAACTCTAAGCCCCATGTGAGTAATTTTGTGGTGTGTAACAACCCACAAGGATATTTACTTGTGGTGGCATAAAAAATAAAATAAATATGCATGCATCGTCATCCTTATTTGCATAGAAAACCCTAAAAATATTTAATGCTGCTGGACTACTGTCTTGATGGAATTATCATCTTTGGCAACAAAAAGCTAAGTGGCTAAAACCACTAACGCTTAATCAAGTTCCACTAGTTTTGTTGTCTATTTGAGTTCAAGCAGATCCCAAGGAAGAGAGACATGACACATATGGTGTCTAGCGTTAAAGAAGATCAATCAGCCACCATCACTATCTACCTCTACTTCCAACCATCAAGAACATTGAATACTATGTCAACATCCAAATTGGGGGGAGTGCAACCCCCATGTATCCAGATAAATATTCTTATACCTTATTTAATTTTAGCTAGATTTGTTTGCTTTATTAGAAAGAAATAAAAAGATGCATAACTAAGGAAACGAAATAAAAAGAGTCTATCTAGTCTTTATAAAAAAGTCTTTATTAGAGTGTGAGAATAAAATAAACTCAAGATAATCTTTAGCCTTGGAGATGATGAATAGTTGTTCCGTCGTAATTCCTTTCAAGTACCTACCTTTCAAGCTTAATTTCTCTCGAGCTTTTAAATGCAACTGCTTTAACTTGAGATTTGCTTTGAACCTGAAACCTGTGGGTAGCAAATGCTTGCTCTAAAGTCTAGGTGATTGACGGATATGATATATGAGAGTCTGAGCTGCTATTTATCTTACTCCTAGTGATACTAGATTTCTGGAGATTTATCTTTTGAAAATTAAAGTGCACATGATAAGTTCCTGTGTGACAAGAGTGTTGAACCTCCTACCACAAGCCATATATACATGCTCCCTAGATTAGGAAAACCTTTTGACATATATATAGGCTGCTTACTTTGCATTGAGTTTGTTCAATCTTTTGTCGACCCCTTAGAAACTTGTCATAATCGATCATGCACACTTTATTCCACTCCACTCTATCCACTTGCATTTATGCTACTTCTACTCTAGAAGTACGCATCCACAAAGCATCCACCAAATATTCACAAAAAAATTTCTATTCCTACCCCGGGAGAGAACAACCAAAAATATTCCCTACACTCATTCACTCACACATTGGTAGCCAATATCTTACAAAAAGCTCCATTACATTTGTCTATCTCTCAAAAAGTTATTTCAAAAGAGATTTGGGTTGTACTTTAAAAAAAAAGAGAAAAAAAAAAAAAAGAAGAAAGGAAGATGAAAAATGGACAAGTGTCCTACGGGCGAGTAGAGCCTACCTCCCTAAACAAAAAAAGAGATGAAAAATGAACAAGTGTTCGAGGGCTTAGTAGAGCCCACATCTCTAAAAATAATAAAAAGAGAGAGAAAAATGGACATAAGTCCGAGGGTGAGTAGGACCCACCTCTCTAAAAAAAAAAAAAAAAAATAAAGGAGAGTTAAAAAAATGGACATGTGTCCACTTTGAAAACAATGGGTACTTAGATGCTCGCCTCTCCATAAAAAGAAAGAAAGAAAAAAGATACAACCCAGGTTCTCTTAAAGTTTTCAAGTTCTAAAAGAGAGAAGATTCCTCAAGGAGCAAAAGTAAGATTTCCCTCAACCATTACATTCCCCACCATCACCTACCACCATATTCATTCCCTTATACACATGCACCATCACTTGATCAGTGTGACTCGTAACTTTGGATCCATTGCTTGAATTTACAATATATGCTTAGTAAGTAGAATTTAATTTCTCACTCCTATGAGCTCCAGATATAAAACCTTAGATTTAGGGTGAGAGAGAAGAAGACATAGTGTCCTACTACCTTATTCCAAAAATACCACATACTATGAGAGAAAGGCAACACAACATTATTGCCTAAGTGAGGATCCACAAATACCACAAATGAGAGATTAGAGAGAGTCATACACGAAACTTTGAGTTTTATTTTGAAAACCTACAAAAACTCCAGAATGAAGGTTAAACAAAGAGTTTGAGATATGATGCTTGACTTGATTGTTCTATCTTTCAATTGCTCAAGATCCTAAAAAAAAGCTATAAGCTCCATGGTTAAAGGTGAGGTGTGAAAGCGTTGTAGCATCTCCCCCGATCCATTGTTAAGTTTGGCTTTGCTAGGGACTAGCAAAGGGTAAGCTTGGGGGAACTTGTTGACACCTGTTATAGCATAATATTAATAGTCAACTAAACATGAAATAAGGGCGTAAAATAAATATCAACATAGACTAGGGGTTTTACTAACATAATTCCACGAGCTTTGGTGATTTATATCTTTACAGGGACTTAACAGGTAAATGCAGAGAAGAATGGAGAAAGTTCTAGAATATACATCTCATACGATGACAAGACTTAACCGTGAAGTAACTCAACCCGAAATATGGACTAAAAACACTCTAGAAGATACCGAAGACACCGTAAGAGATGAGAGGTCGAGAGGAGGCAATGACCTGGCGGCCGCCAGTAATTTTATGCCGGCCGCCAGGCAATTTTAGCCAATCAGCTTAGTCTTTTTTTATGTCGGTTTGTAACCGACTTTGAGGTTGTATCTACACCGTTGCCAAGGTCGGTTTGATCCAAGGGCTATCGTTCATCGCCAAGGCCTATATAAGAAGACCCCCTGACCCCAGGGTGAAACCCTAATTCATTCTATCTCATTCTATTCATTAACTCTCAGTTGTAGAGGTGTCCCAATGTAAGGATAACCTCTCTCCGATTAGTGAATTAGAAGTAGATTAGAAGTAGATTAGTCATGTAATTAGAAGTAGATTAGCCATGTAATTAGAAGTAGATTAGATCTAACTTAGATCTAATCAAGAGTAAAGGAGAGTGGAGCTATGCTCCTATTCTGGAGATGTCTTCAGAGTATGGTATGTCTTTGTATCTTCTCTACAAGACTTATGATTCATATATTTATCTTCTCTATTACTTTATGCTTTCCATATATGGTTAAGTATAGTTGTCATATTATTGCATGGGATCTCCGCTCGTATTGAGTGCTCTAGTTATTCATGGTAGCTAGAGTAGTAATCTATAGTATAGACATGGTGTCTAGGCTATAGGTTACCTGAGTTTGCGCCCAAACCTACGGATAGTTGTGGTAGCCCCAGGGGTGACAGCCCTGTCAGGTCTTTGTAGTCCACCACGTATGGTTTGGTGTTTCAGAGAGCTTTTAAGCGCCTTCTCCCAACTACCTTTTTTCCGGTCTTTCTCGAGAGTTGGAAAGGAACTGTTGCTCCAAAGTGCATTAGTGTAATTGCTATCATAGAACCTAAGTAATAGAGATACCCAGGAACCTTGATCTCTTCCTTTGACCTCTTGATTAGTTTAGTTATTCTTTAGGTATGCTATTAATTTATGTTTTATTATTTACTTAACCTTTATCAATTATCTCCTCACTTTAGTCTAGTGGTTTGCTAAGTTAGTAGATACATGATTGTGATTTATTAGATTCTCTAGCCAAAGCTTCCCTGTGGATACGATACTCTAGAATACTCATCCTAGGAAAAAGCTACAATGGTAGGTGTTCTCAGGCGCTTGCGAATCCTTCATATTCTTTTAGCACTTAACAAATTCCAACACAGCTCTACTACCGAAAGCCCCGGGTTTCGGCTCCACTGCCAAAGGCCCTGGCTTTCGGCTGGGCTTATGCTTTCGTTCTAACATGCTTTTCGGGTGACACAGGGGACGATAGGTGGGCTCTAGGCGGAGTCGTTGGGGTTGTGAGCCGAAAAAGACCAAGGAGCCCCTCCGCCAGAAGGGAATATTCTAGGATGCTGAGTAGGTAGAAGGGTAGACAGGTCACACAAAAGTCTACGGACTACTATAAATAAGCCCCCTAACTGGGGACAATGTAAAAGATACGGATGAAGTTAATGAGAAAGAGCTCCATGTTTCCATTCAGTTGAGTGTGTCTCATACTATCGGTTCCATTCGTCTCCATCTAGGGGTGGCACGTTTTAGGGCCACTCCAACATTCAACATCCTCAGGGATGGTGTGTTTTCGCTTTCCCAATATAGATGTATGAGGACAACACAGTCATGGTAGACATGTCCATGGCAACCACCCTTGTCTCATCATACCTGTAACCAATCTCTTGCCTCCCTTTCTCCCCCCTCAACACAAAACATATATCGTTTTCCCTTTCTCCTCCCTCAACACAAAACATATAATGTTTGGGTTACCCATGCTTACAATAGGGAATTCCAACGGTATAGGTGGAAATTGCTCAAACTAATCAAGCTTACAATGATAATCAGATTTAAACACAAAATCCATAACCCAAGACATGTTTTCAGTTATCTTCAAGTTCCAAGGAGGTGACCTTGAAACCAGATGTTGGTGTGAACTTATGATCAGACATCTTTCCATCAAGTTGGTCAACCATAAAGAACTTCATAAAATCATTCTTCTCATTAACACAAATAGACTAAAATAGACTAGTAGACTATACAGTTCTGCTAATGATCCACCATGGAGCTTGCGGTTCAAATTAGACAGTTTGGCAGGGAACAATATATACTTTTTTTCGAGACCGAAGATATAGTCCGTTTTTCATTAAGAAGAAAGAGTGGTCAATACACCTACACATAGATGATATAAAAGGATCCATAGGTAATCCATGGATTAAAATGAGATCCTCAACACAAATGAAAACAAACATGAAGGCTTGTTGTTCAAATTAGACAATTTGGCGGGGAACAATATGTAATTTTTTTCGAGACCGAAGATATAGTCTGTTTTTCATTAAGAAGAAAGAGTGGTCAATACACCTACACATAGATGATACAAAAGGATCCATAGGTAATCCATGGATTACCAATGAGATCCTAAACACAAACGAAAGCAAGAAACATGAGGGGTGGGGACCCTACACCAGACAACCCCAACAGCTGAGCCTAATACAACAGATAACTCAACACCTAGGTATCCAGCAGTGATTAGAGCCATAAACGATACCAAAATTCGGCAAAGAAAGCATCTGCTGGAAAGACGACGACCTCGGCGGTAAAGCATCCACCGGAAACCACTCGGCAGCAAAGCATCCACCGGAAGACATTATCATCTCCTCCGAGTCATTGAGGGAACAGGACCACACAGCGAGGAAAACAAGCAGGCGCTCTTTGAGTACTCCTCGAAGTCACTATGGATAAGCCCTTAGGACCACGGATGAGGAGCACCCCAAAACGCCCTCCAAGTGCTCCTCCGAGTCACTAAGGCTAGGACCACGGGCAAGGAGCAACACAAGAAGACGCAGCGACGATAGTGCATCCTCCACATCAGCGGCAAAGCATCCGCTCAAGCAAGACAGGCAGCAAAGCATCCGCCAAACAACGATTATGACTACGACAACCACAAGCTAGACTTACCAAGCGAAGAGCAAGAAGAGGCGCAATTAGGCACAACACGACGAACGTGGTGACCCGACGGCAGATTCCCCGCCTCTACCGCGGTGCTCCAGCGAAGCCTTCAGGAAGGGAGTTGACGCCCACAGACTCCAATCAACGCTAGACAACCCCGGGCAGGACTTTCGTCCCTAGCCTGCCCCTGACGTACCTAAACTTCGACGACGCCTTCAAGAAGGTTGGTGATGCAACGAGGCCATCGTCGTCGTCCCAAAGGAACGGTATGTACTTAAGCTGAGAACATGAACGAAACACATTGCAGACCAAAATGCCACCAAAGCAGTAATCAACCCAACACAGTTAGTCGCCTATAGGCATGACAATGTCGGAGTTCCAATTAATCACCAAATTCTCCAAATCCACCCCACTGTCACCAAATTCAATCTTCACATGGCTGACCATCCATTGGCTAGTGCAACATGCATGAAAGATGGAAAATTAGATTCAACCAAAATTACAAATTAGTGATTGATAACAAAAAAAAGTTTGACTTAAAACAACTCTGAATAATTTATTTGGGTTCGAAGTGTGTAAAGACATAGCAATACACCAATCCCGATAGTTAAAAGTAAATTACATATATGCCACATACTTAAGCCTGCCGGTTATGCCCATGCTTTAGCACCTGCCAATATTTATTGGAGTATCCCTGTTGGAATCACGAACGACCACAAGAACATAAACAATAGATAAGGAAATCTCGCCGAGAAATCTTGGTTGTTATTAATCATAACACAACTCGGCTAATATAGCCACAACTTTCGAGCCACAAACTCAGATGATTCACCTACGCCACATGAAACGGTCCTCTGACCTGACCAAGCCACGCCTCCAAACGTGTGCCCGGCTAACATGCAGCTAATACTAGCTCAGGTTTTATTTCCAACATATATCCTGCATTCGTACTTCTTTTTTACGAGAACGTGTCCTGCATTCGTACTTAGACTGTCAATCTTGCTTTGGAGTTCACCTGCTTCTGGTCAGTGGTTTTCAGATCCGTCACCTCGTAGTTCCTCCACGTACCGTCCCTGAGGCACGCGATGTCGTGCGCAACGTCGTCCATGGTGGGCCTCATCGACGGAGCGAGCTGCGAGCACGCCACACCGAGCTCAAGCAGCTCCAAGACGACGACGACGACCTCCATCTGCGAGCCAAGCGGCAGCAGCGAATGCTCGACGACGGTGTCGTCCAAGTCCTGCTGCTGCTGGTGCTGGAAGAGTTTCTTCTTGGCCCAGTCGTGCAGGCCGTGCCCCTCCTCGGAGATCACGTCCGTTGGCCTCTTCCCGGAGATCATCTCCAGCAGCATCACCCCGAAGCTGTACACGTCGCCTTGCGTCGATGGCCGGCCTCCCAACCCATACTCTGCAACGCAGGCATCAGAATTTTAAGCCAGGAGACACTGTGTGCCAGTGCCACATGGCATGTATATATAGTGTTGCTCACGTACGAACGTACCGGGCGCGATGTAGCCGACAGAGCCCTGTAACAGCCGAGTGATGGAGTTGCACACGGACGTCGATGCGTCGCCGATCACCGCCGGATCTTTCACGCCGTCGGTCATCACCAGCTTTGAGATGCCGAAATCGGAGACGACAGCGGTCATGTTGCTGTCGAGGAGGACGTTGCTGGGCTTGAGGTCGCAGTGCACGACCTTGACGGGGGCGTGGTGGTGCAGGTACGCCATGCCCTCGGCGACGTTGCTGGCCACGCTGAGCAGCAGGTCCAGGTCCAGACGGGGCCGCAGACCTGCCGCTGCCGGTGCCGGCTTGCCGCCGGACGGAGGCCTGTGGATGAGGGTCTCGAGGCTGCCGTTGGGCATGAAGGGGAGCACGACGGCCTTGAACTCCGGCGTGCTACACGCCGTGATGACGCGGATGAGGTTCCGGTGCCGGATGCTCCTGAGCACCCGGCATTCCCTCTCGAAGCTGCCGGCGATCACCTCGCCGGGGTGGCCCTGGTTCTGGTGCAGGACCTTCACGGCTATCACAGTCTCGCCATGTAGGACACCCCTGTACACATGTCCGTATCCTCCTTTCCCGATCAAATTCGCTTCTGAAAAGCCGTCAGTCGCGTCGACAAGCTCCCAATATGAGATCCTTGGATGCTCCATCTCCATTTCGCCAGTGGCATTGACCAGTCCTGTCGGGAAACGTGAGAGTTGACTAGATGGGGCTGTCAACCTCGAGCGACCCCTCATCAGGTAGTGATCAAGAACAATGTACGCCATGGCCAACAAGCCAACAGCAACGGCGGCGACAACGCCGATGGCTATGTACAGGAAGTGGCCATGTTTTCTTCTGATACATGGCGCCATGCCGGGAATAGACCCACATAGGCCAGGATTGCCAAGAAATGAGTCTTCAGTGAGGTTTGCAAATGACCCTCCATTGCACACCTCACCGGTGAACTTGTTGTGTGAGAAGTTGGCAAACTGGAGCGCCAACCCTTGTAGGGACCGAGGAATCGTACCGGTAAGGTTGTTGAAAGAAACATCAAGGAAATTAAGGTTTTTCAGAGTGCCTATGGAAGATGGAAGGCCCCCAGAGAGTTTGTTTCCCGACAAGTCAAGAGCTTGGATCATCTCCACATTGCCAAATTGCAATGTTAGGGGCCCCTCCAGGAGATTGTTAGAGAGGTTAAGGTATATACTAATAAGCCCAGGTAAGCTAGTAGGAATCTGACCTATAAGTTTGTTGTGAGAAAGGTCCAGGCTCTTTTGGCAACTAAGACCAGGTGGTATAGCACCTGAGAGCTGATTATGGTCAAGATGAAGTTCAACCAACGTAGTGAGGTTTGATAAGGTCTCTGGTATTGCGCCTCGAAGACCGCTATTCGATATGTGGATGTAAGCTAGTTGTCGAGCTAAGCCGATGGATTTGGGTATTTCACCATTGATCTGGTTATTTGAGAGGAGTATCTGTTGAAGCCGGCGTGGATGGAACACCTCAGTGGGTATTGGCCCCTCCAACATGTTATTTTGTAGCTGTAAATCTGTCAACGAGTGGAGGTTTCCGATGGTGGGAGGAATTGCACCGGTGATCTCGTTGCCTTGCAGGTGGAGCATGGAGAGATTGGCTGACGACAGGTTGCCGATGATCGCCGGGATCTCGCCTCTGAAGCCGTTGGACGCCAGTCCAAGCTCCTGCAATCCGGTGCAGTTCACTAGAGAGGCAAGGAAAGGCTCAAGGTCAGTGTTCCCGGCATCGCTTGAGAAGCTGTTGCCGGACAGGTAGAGAAACTGGAGGTATGGCATCTTGTTGAACATTTCTGATGGCAGCACGCCGCCAAGGTGATTGTCAAGCAACAACACCCAGCTAAGCCGGGTGAAGTTGGACATGGACAAGGGGATGCTGCCTTCGAGCTTGTTTCCGTAGAGGATGAGGAGCTGCAGGCGCGGAAGCTGGCACCGTGCAGAGAAAAGGGATGTTGCCGGTGAGGGAGTTGCTGCCCAAGACAAGGGAGGTCAAGGAGGTGCAGTTGCAGACGACAGCCTCCGGGATGCGACCGGTGAGATTGTTGTAGCCAAGCCTTAGTGCCCGGAGCTGGGACAGCATGCCGAGCTCCGGCGGGATGATGCCGGTGAGCTGGTTGTATCGGAGATCAAGCGTCTTGAGAGCGGAGAGGTTGCCGATCGCCGGAGAGATGATGCCGCTGAGGTTATAGCCGTAGAGAATAAGATGTGCCACACGCTTGGTCGAGTCACATGTGACGCCAGTCCAGTTGCAGCACATTTTGGGGAGCCCCAGTCGGAGAGGTTGCCCTGGACGCCGGACTTGAAGGCGAGGAGAGCAGCACGGTCAGTGGCATTTGAATCCACTGAGCTGACAGCAGCAATGGCGATGGCAATTAGGGTGAGGAATAATCGAGGCATTGTGGGGATTAGAAATACAATGAGGTTTGGATTGTTCCAGCATTGCTATGGAATGTAGGGGTGATGAAAGGCTACGCTATGGGTTTCGTTTAAATAAGGGAGTAAAGGGTGAGGGAGTGGGCCCTGGCTGGCAGGCGTTCACTAAGGGTCAAAGTTAATGGTGATTAGTGAATACTTCAAAAGCATGATATCATGGGCTACGTACTAGTGGTGAGATCATATTGACCTTATCCAGATTTGATTTCTATCTTTTGACGACTAACTAAAGGCAAGGCAGGCACACCGCAGTACCGCACACTACACGTGTTGGTCCTTCATCCTACAGAACCTGGACCGGAACATTTCCCCCATTCCAAACCAGACTCATTCGAGCTAACCGAACAAGGCCTTAGGAAGTGTTAGGATACATAATTTATATATATTCTTTATTTCAGATACCTAACTCTTACAATTTTCGGATGAAATACAATCAAACCTAACAGGCTTTGTTGTTACTTGGTCACTCTGGATTATTACGATCAACAAAGGGCATAATCCAATCCTTCATGCGAATGCCATCAAGTAACTCGGCAAAAGCGTCAGACCGGTGTGGGGCACAGCGCAATATCATGATGGAGGGGCCTAGTTGGATTTTGGTGGAGTTTAAGTCGTGGATTAGGCCAGAAATGGTCAGACATTAATTAATTAATTAATTGATAGAGATCACAATGGGTGTTGATAACCAGCTAAACACAGCATACAGAATAGCGGCATAAACTACCAATGCCGCGCGCATGCTGCGTGGAGACAGCACCGGACGGATCCATCTGGGTTCGTACAGCACAACATAAAGCAGCTGCACCAAGCTGAATCTTTTTTGCTAATTTGACAGTTTTTTTAAACTAATTACAGGATTAATATAGGTTGTTTTCTTTTTTCGAAACTAGTACATTTGGTGGCGCTTTTGCTAAAAGACGCCACAAATTGCATTGTGAGGCGCCATTGCTTGTCTTATTCAAATTTTTTATGTAAATTATAAAACAAACAAAACGTCATTACAATATCTTTAGTGATGTAATATAACAAAAGTGGTAATATTTATTAAAAAAAAAGTTGAATAAGACGAGAGGTCAAACACAGTTTATATGAGTCAAAGAATTGCAAGTATTATGGAACGGAGGGAATACATATATACCCTTTAGATAGATATATATAGCTCTCTACTTTAGATGTCGATGTATTTGCATGTATAGCAGCTTAGCTAGGAGGAGGTAGCTTAGCATGTGCATGCATCTGGGCTTTTTTTTTTGGAAATAATGTACTATGCATCTGTGTTCCATGACCCAGCAGCTGCTGCAGCTGGCAGAAAATGTGTAGTATGCCGTATTCGTGCGTGGGTCTACCGGCCGTGTAGAGTGTTCTTGCAGGAAAAACGAAATGATTTGCTGGTGCATTGTTATTTCGCTGGATATCTATCTCTGACGTAGTTAGCTAATACGTAGTATATCTAGGTAGGCATATTTTTTTATATATTCTCGGAGAAGAAACAGTTGTGTGGCAGAGTCGTCGCCGTCACTGATCCGCATGCATACGGCCGACAGACATGGTTGTATGCTGGTCAAGCTACAAATCCATGGCAAGATCTATCCCCGTGCCGTCAGGATCCTGCATGCATGCATATGCTCCTGAGTCAAATGTATGCCAGTCCAGTCCTGTGGCGCCATTGTCAAAGCGCCACAGCTGAGGCGCTGAGGCCTCAGGCCTGCCACGTCAGCTCCCAGCCGCGCCAAGGGTGCCAAAGATGGCGTCCTGAGGCGCCGCCATGCATGGCGCCTCACAATGCAATTGTGGCACCTTTGGCAAAGGCGCCACTAAATGTGCTAGTTCTGGAAAAAAAAAACAACCCGTGTTAATTCTGTAATTAGTTTAAAAATGTCAAATTAGCAAAAAGATTCCACCAAGCTATAGGTGAACCGAAGGATTCAAATGCTCCCAGCCAGTGCACCCCATAAGCTACTCCAGCGGTTACATGGGCAGATGAACTTCAGAATATTGATCGTACAAAATCTAATATAATCTCATGTTACATCTATAACCACGTGTAGACAATGAGTGAGTTATTTTACAAGAAAGAATTACAATACAGAAAATATAGACGTAATACTCTAGCTTCTAGACAAGGCCTATATACAGATACTCAACTGAAAGACTTGGAAGTAATTTATGCCGCAAGGGAGTTTCTGGATGTCCTTCTGCAAGAAAAATTTATAGCAAGGAGACTGTGAGCAACGTGGAATGGTAATGCAAACGGAAAACCGCAGGGTGGTCGGCACAAAGGGTTTGGATTTCTTCTTAAGCAAGTGGCCAAAGAAATCATAACTGCAAGAAGACAGGTGAGCGTGCGACTCGATGAAGCACAAAAGTGGGCATTTTATAAAACTAAAATCGACCGAAAAGATTTCAAAGATAATGATTGTGTGCCAAAGCTGTCTTAATGCACTGAAATGTGACATGAAGAACAGGTTGAAAGCAAAAATTGTTGCTCAAATCAATGCTAAGATAAATGGAACAAGAACTGATGGGATCTGGCTTTCCACTTCAAAATGACGGCACAAAACACGATGAAAGTCGAAAACTGATCCATTACTGCAACTTGAGAATATTTTATACCAAAGCCAATACTGGATGCTTCTTTGACAAAGCTAGCTCCAGAACATCAGTAAAAAGCCTCTCTACCAATGAAACTAATGAGAACTTTAGCCAAGCAATCTTAATGCCACCGTTGGCATGCTCAGGGCTGCTAGAGCATGGGCGACTCATGTATTATCATGACTTAATGAGGACTGTCATTGACAGACTCTTTTCATAGGCCTAATCTATATGTCAGCACTGTCAAACACGAACTATTAGAACCACTTGGAAACTCCATATGAAGCTCTCTGTTGTAGCCTTGTAGGGCCAAAGAGTTAACAATTGAAGCCCAGTGTGACAAGGTTAATTTCAGGTGGATGCACCAGGCACCCTAGTTGCCTAACTATCAAGTACTTTCTGTGCTGTTGGTGTACCAGGCACCAAGCACCAAGAAAAATTTAAAACGTCATTCCTCAAGACTCAAGATGGTCACTAAAAGCAACTTTATGAGCAAAAGATGTTAAATGACACTCCAAAAAGATGGTCGTCTAAGTCATCATCCCTAAACATGATGTACACAATCTATTACTGGGTTCACAGGTTGTTAGTTTGTTGTATCTTTTATTTCAAATTTAACATAAAAATCAGCTGTTGATGGCAAATTGATTTAATTCTTAGTTTCATTTATTCTTTAAAAATGTTTGGATGCACCAGGCACCCTAGTTGCCTAACTATCAAGTACTTTCTGTGCTGTTGGTGTACCAGGCACCAAGCATCAAGAAAATTTTAAACCGTCATTCCTCAAGACTCAAGATGGTCACTAAAAGCAACTTTATGAGCAAAAGATGTTAAATGACACCCAAATTCCAAAAGATGGTCGTCTAAGTCATCATCCCTAAACGTGATGTACACAATCTATTACTGGGTTCACAGGTTGTTAGTTTGTTGTATCTTTTATTCCAAATTTAACGTAAAAATCAGCTGTTGAGGGCAAATTGATTTAATTCTTAGTTTCATTTATTCTTCAAAAATGTTTCTTAGGTTATAGATATTATGATTATATGCTTCCGCTTAATTGACACATGCTATGTCACAATATCAAAACTTAATAGGGAAATGAATGATTGATAGCACTGCATAGGCATATGCAATTAAGTGCCGATCACCTAATTAGGTAAAGAAAATGTTCATTTTGAGTAACACAGAGTCCAAAAAATAGAATGCATAATATACAAAGAAGGTGTGACATAGTAAGTTAGAGATGTAATCACGCACCTCAATCTGAACGGTGAAGTTGTTGGTGGATATCTCTCAATAACTTTACCATTCTTGTCCACTAAGAACTTCTCAAAATTCCACTTGACTAGATCACCCAAAAATCCTCCAGCACTGGACTTCAGAAATTTATAGATGGGGGCTGTATTAGGTCCATTGACATCAACCTGACATTGTAGAAAGAAGAGAAAAGATACATCATGCACAATATTTTTATTTTTATAAAGTCAGACAATGTTAGTAGGATAAACTATGGAACAGATGAATGAGCTGCCTGCAATTACCATACCTTGTCAAAAATAGGAAATTCAGCTTTGAATCTTGTACATGCAAACTGCTTAATCTGAGTATTCGATCCAGGTTCTTGTGCACCAAATTGATTGCAAGGAAATGCCAGGATCTCAAACCCTACATGTCAAAGAAATTAAACAACAGTGACAACACAATGCAGGATGTCAAATCTACTATTAGCCCAAGAAGTCAAGGTTCATGGCTTCATGGCAACATCAGCATTTCCTTTTCATGTATCTGAGAGGAGAATGTGCATCAAAACTCTAAAGTTGACTTTTGAAACTACTGCCAACATTTGGAATGGCTGTACGCACTAAGGGGCAGACCAGCCCAAAAATCAAGCAGGGGCCTGGTAACTACTGCGCTTTACAAATACCACAAATAAGGCCCAACTTCCACTGAACAGAAAAAATGAGCATGGGCATGCCCGGCTGGGCTCAATGTGGGTCCGCCCCTATACAGATATAGTAAGCAAGAACTAATCACTTATGATGACTCAAGAAATATTGCAAAAACAATAGAAACCTATAACCTCCTAGACCTATGCCCACTGACAAGAAATCAGGACACTCAGCAAATGCATTGAGATGGTCCAGTAGAACAGGTGTATTGGATATGTAACAAAACAAAAAGGTCACTTACATAATAACAAGGGGCCTAATTGAATGATCCCATAAATTGGCATAAACAAGAACCATCAGCATATATTAGAGTTAAACTGCTGGTCTTGATTGTGTGGTTTTATGAGATAATTAGGATCAAACGTACATCAACTAAACTTGTGGTGAACCTTGAAATATAACGCCTAGTTTATATTTTTTCTAAAATGATAGGTATACATAACATTGCTCAGTGCAAATTGTCGTACCTTGAGTCTTGTACTTTTCATAGATATGAGATAGTTCAGTGTAATTTGCTGTTGTCAACCCACTGAGATTCACAGATGAATGCCAAATTAAATGCCAGAAAATAATAGATAAATTACCATAGAATGTGGTTGGTGAAAGATTTTTCATGAAATTACCATTGAGAAGCAACGTTAACAATCAGCAACACCTTATTCTTGAACTTTTTAAGAGGAACATCTTTTCCATCAATGTCCTGAAAAGTGAAGAATTCTTTCAGGTACAAGTGCATACATATTCGATCTATTAAGATAGAGTACTAAAGTTATTTCTTCATGTATTTTTTTTTTTTTAATGCAAGTGGAAGGAGCTTTTGCCTTTCAATTGAGACAGAAAAGAGTCGATCCAGTTTATAAGGACAAAAAATAGGCCTGAAAACCTTACACTTGCAAGGTTTCCTCATGCATTCATATGCAAGATGGCAATAGACTACTACATGTGGAGGAAAAGCATTGGGGAAACATAAATTTCACAAACTTCAAATTTCATAACTAAACAAATGATATCTCATAAAATTTCTTGTAATAAGCTCACTTTGTTTTACTTATTTTCACTGTGGCCCTGCCTGAACATGTATTGCATGTACAATTCTGATATTTCTGCAACTAACCACCCTGCTAGTTTAAGTCATTCACTAGCATATAGCTGGTTAACTGGTCCAATAAGTATGCTGGTCATTCACTAGGGCTACAAAATTTCCCAACACCATCCTAAAAACAATGCTTTAAAATGCCCACCTTCAAACTTTGCATGAACCTTAGATTTGCCAATAAAGTTGACAGGACAAATACAAATACTTTCGCTTTGGCCTCCTTGTAAACTATGCTTTTTCGTTCGTTTTTAATAAAATTTCAGTAGAGGTCTCCGCGACCTCTCCTGTTTCGCTCAAAAAACAAATACAAATATTTGCAAAGTTCAATCAATCGGAAATACGCACATGAATGAACACACAACTGAACAGCAATATCCATGGTGGGTTTAACATTGTCATCTTAAAGCGTGACTCAGATGCAAACTTATCTCTACCACAATCACACATCAGAAAAGAATAGGTTTGTTCTGTGAAAGTTCAACAAGTCATCTATCTAGTTGGTTAACATTACATGCCAACAAACGGAATCCATTTTTATATTTTTGTCGAATGGTAGATGGAAAACATGCAGTGTCCTTTGCATCCTTAAAATTCAGAAGAATGGGGAATCGATCAGTCTACTGCTATAATACTCTGCGCCTTGGTACCTAACCTTAGAAAGACCTGATCTGCAAAACTAGTTGTGACTCTGTCAATCTGATTTGGCCAACTTCAGCCAAGTTCAACAGCTATAAAAAAAACATGTATGTCGCAAAATTGAACCACCCATGTTTACAAATTTGTGCCTACCTCAACAACTCCTTAGAAGTAAGAACACATAATTCCACAAATCATTATACGATTCGCAACACATTGCAAACCTGACAGTGATGCTAGTGCTAATGTGCCTTTCTAAAAAAGATAGTGATGCTAATGTTGCCATACACATTTGGTTTCGAGAGCAAGGCTTAAATAGTATCCACTTAATGGATGTTTCAGCCAATTATCAAACATAACAGCCACGAAACACTTGAAAACACCAATCAGTATGTGGTTGCAACGCCCCCACCAGCCACCAACCCCAACAACACCACCTCAAGTCCTCAACGCCCGCCTAATACAGTAGTAACAGCGCGCAACAGGCAGCTAGACAAAAACAGTCTAAATCAGACGGTGCTTCCATAACGCCCGCACAAACGGTTTCAGGCATGTCAGCACGTCACACCGCAACGGCATCCATTGGAGCCAGAGCCACACGCAGCAGGCTATGGCGAAAATAAAATAAACTAAATTAAGGGGCCTATGGCGAGCGGAAATCTCAACAGAAGAGAAGAGACAGGCTACCTTAACGGTGTAGTCGTAGATGCTCTTGTCGGTGGCGGCGGTGGCGTAGGCGACGCCAGGCGCCCGCCTGCGCGCCGCCGTACGCGGCGCCGCGACGGAGGCCCCAGCCCAGCCCGTCGGGTGATGCGGGAGACGCACGAAAGTGGATGCCGCTCCGGCGGCCGCCGAGGGGAGCCGCGAGGCGGCGGCGGCGGCGGCGGCGGTTGCGGCGGGGCTAGTGAACGCGGGAGCCATGTGGCGCGTGGCGATGAGAGAGGGGGAGCGGCCGAGTGGGGAGCAGGGGGCGGCACTGCGTGCGGTGGCGAATAAAGACTGCGAGCGGGTGGTGATGGGGGTTGGTGCTTTGCTGGCGGAGACGGATTGGCTCGTGGCGATTCTGGTGGCACGAGCTTTTGTGGATATGCCCCCTCGTTTATGCCTTATTTCTTTCTATGTACTCCCTCGAAATATAAGCATTTCTTAAGTCAGGTTATCTTGTGTTTCATTAGATTTATATAAAAAAGTCAATAATATCTAATGAGGATTATTAGATCCAAGTTAAAGAATTAAGACATTGTAATTGTATTTAGTGTTAGAAAAAATATGATCAATCTCACAAATTGGATAATAACCACATGCATAACTGCCGAAACTGCCGCTAGCATGGAAGGCTCTCACCACCTCTTCTTTCTTCCTCGTGGCACTTCAGAAAGGATGGTGATGCTGCCAGGCGCCTATGGCATGACATGATCGCACAAGGCCATGAGAATTGAAGAAGGCTAAGCATTTGTTTGAGTCATAGCCCATCAGGCCATGCATGGAGTATCCCCAACTCACAAAATCCTAACCAACCCCAATCTCAATCTTTGATTGTCTTTCACTCCCCAATTTGCATCAAGGATTTAGCCATTTACGACGTATGTAGCGACAAGGAGCGTCTGAGGGCGGCGATTCGAGCGTGCGACGACGTGGGGCACGATTGAGGACGTCCCATACCGATCCATTTATCGGGGCCCTTTCTCTCTTCCTCTGTTGCCTCCTTCATTGATCCTCTTTCCGCACGTGGCATGGTCGAGGACTAGGGCGCGAGTTGCTGGTGGCCTTATCCCTCTATGTTGACATCAGCGGAGTAACGAGCGAAGGAGCGGTATCGGCAATGAGTAATGGAAACAAAGAGCACCAGCTCGCATATTCTCCCCCTCACTTGAATCTTAAACGAGCTCCGCCACTAATAGCTTGTCACCACCTACTAATCTGATCCAACAAACACAAGTACAAATGCAACAATAGAATGATCTGGATACAAATTTTGGAAGAAAGAACAGGGAAAGGATAGAATCGAGCAAAGCTCGCCTCGAGCCGCAGCCCGCTGGTTCGTGGTTCGGGTTCTGGTCCTTCGACAGACTGACTCATTGCTACTCCTCCATATGTATAGGGTTGGCACAAACTCTAAGACAGCCCATGCCATGCTTGACCCAAGTCTCTTGATTGGGTCAGCCTATGGTATTCTAGTAGTATCATGATATAACATAATTAATAATTCATAACTCTTGACTTCAAAAAAAAAATTTTTTAGAAAAGAGAATATATTGATATCTCAACCTCTCGCATCGAAAAATGCAAATATATATTCATAACTCATGTTTCGGTGGTTTATTAGTTTCACGTCGTTTTACTCCTGATCAATTGGTTGATGTTTCATTTGGTGGAGCTAGGAACGGGTGCTTAATTTGTTTCAGGAGGAAGATGCCGTGTTTTGCAGGAAAAGAAATTGAATTTTGTTCTTAGTCTATTTTCCTAGTACTATGCCTTTGCCAAAAAAAATTGGGGATTTCTAGGTGCGCGCGCGAGAATACGCAGTTCCAGCTGGTGATAGCCTAGCGGACACGTGAAATGTCGTGCGCCGGGCGAGGGTTGGTCTTTTCGACGAGCGCTGGAAGCTGGACCACGCAATTCATTGTCACTATCCGCTTTGTTGCGGCGTACCGCGCGCACGTTCGACTGTTCAAGGCCCATCACAAACACACACACAGACACAAAAGAACAAGAAAATTTACTCAAAAAAAAAAAGAACAAGAAAAAAGAGGCCGGTCGGCTCGCTGCGTTTCGTGCTGGTCCACATGCGAACGGGATTTCTCCAGTCGCCGTCGCGTTATCTGTTTTCTGTCTCGCTCTTCCCATTCGTTTTATCTGGTGGCCCATCGTCCATCCCATTATGGCGTGTGGAGGTAACGAATGGACAGTGGTGTAGTGTACAGAGGATGGGCCTTGGTGACTTCATGTGTAAGCCGCCAAAATGGTGGTTTTATAAAGATCTGTTTTTATGATTGTTACGTAAGTACGCGAAATGAAATGAAACTTGGATGAAACCCCTACTCACAATGGAGAGTTTCATTCTACAGTTTTATATGCATTTAATTTCAAGACTGAAGATATTTTGGTATGTGTGCTTAGAGAGTTTCACCAAGATGAAACTTTTCCATTCTCTCTCCTCAAAGTTTCATGCAAAAAGTGAACTTCTGATGTGGCGCCCTATTTAATGTGCGTGATGAACACCTATGAAACTCCCATTGAGACGCCTAAGAGCAGATATTATGATGAAGCGGCCCCATTTACGGCTCATGTCTACATGGAGGAGAGAGAAGTGAAGAGAGAAGAAAACCCCTCGCTGTGCCAGACAACTACGCGATGCACATGCTGCAATTGGTTCTGCATGCAGCTACCCGAAACCCAAAAACCCGATGGGTTTTACCCGATAAAGTGGCGGGTATGGAACGGATTTGGTATCCATGGATACATTATTGGGTACAATCATGGTATCCAAATGGTATGGGTACGGGCATGGAAGTGTAGTATCCATACCCGTGTACCCATGGGTAAAAATACCCGCACAAATGTATTGTTGGCCTCTACAATTTCAAATTTCAACTAAACATATGGCCCAAGAAAAATGGCCCGTATAAACACTTAGTATATATATGGCCCAAGAAAATTGGCCCGAATAAGCATTTAGTAGGTTTGAAACATGCCAACCTTATATGATCTTGGTATAAGTGCATAAGACAAAAATAAAAGATGTATTTCTCTTTTTTTTCTTTGTATGAAATAATATGCTATAGGCTTATAGCTAGTTCATAAGTCACCATTAGAGGTATCATATGGAAGTGCACAATTTCTATTACTCCCAAGATGTTGTCTTAAATCAAACATTCTAAACTTTGACTACAAATATACTCCCTTTAGTTTGGGTTTAAAAAAGGTATGAAAACATTACTATGTAAACAAATAATCTTTACGCTTGTACAGTTTAAATGCAAAACTTATATGAATAGATTTGTCCTTAAATTAAAATACTTTGACATAAAAGTATACATATATCATTTAGTTAAATATTCATAATAACAAAAATAAAGTTGTGTTTTACATTGTGTCACTAAATGGATGAACCTTTTTGGGTATGGAGGACTTATATTTTTTGAATTTGAAAGTTTATTTTATATCAAAAGATAGTAGTTAAAGTTGTTTCGAAAAACTGTGTCACTAGAAGTCCTAGGGTACGTGGCAAGTCTCCAAAAAGGGACCAACATGACACTTAACTAGAAAAATACTTGCACTGGAAATCTGATGATAAGCCCCAGATCATGTGTTTGACAGTGAGAAATGTTTCATACTAGTGAGAAATGTTTCATACTCTCAACAGGACTAAAGCTGTGTTTAGTTCTCGAAATATTTTGACCTAAACCTTGTCTATAAAGACTTTTACCATCCCTGATTTGGAGTAATTAAAGGTTTAATTATGAACTAACTAGGCTCAAAACATTGTTTTTTACTTTTTCACCAACCTAGGGTAATTGGTTATTTTGTTTACATACATTTAATTAACATACATGCTTCCGCAAAAGATTTAATTTAACAGCCCCATAACACTTTTTTGGGTTTGCTTTTTTCAAACTAAACAAGGCCTAGGATTTTCGTCAAAAGATATAAAGAGAGAAACATTTCATAGAGAAGCACTTGCTTGTAACCGTTTTTATTTTTTTTTTTAGTGGTGAAGTACTTAAAAAACTTAGTACTTCTCTAGACCATAGAAAAATTTTTCGAAGGAAATCAAGATCTAAAAACTTTTTACGAGAACCTAGAACCCTGCAAACGCAGTTTAAAGCGTTGTACGATAGTTACTTCATCTGATTTTTCACCTATTATATAGGACAAAAAATGAGCGCCAAAATACAAAAAGAACCGTGATTTAATCTCGTTGGGCCAATTACCTCACAATACAATGGGCCCAGAAAGTAGCCGAAACACTTAAAAATTAAGCCCAACTCATTCCATAACAAATGCGTTGGGTTTGTCAAACGCTTTTCTAGCGTTTATTATCACGGCTGTTTCCTCCCTATACGATCGAACGGCCATGCTACATCCGTTCGAACCACACGATCAGCTACGGTCACCCGCGCCGCCCCGCCGCGCGGCACGGCAGCGGCCACGGACAGCGACATGCCTCCTCCCCCGCATCGTCTTCCCTCCGCCCGCCGGCGACCCTGTCGGCGAACTGCGGCGCTCGTACCTCCGCCTCCTGGCGCTCTCCCTCTACGCTCCGCCACCTTGACCAACTCCTCGCAGTCTCGCTCGCCTCCGGCCACTACGCGCTCGACCCAGCCCCGGCCACCGCGCTACTGCTCCGCTACGCGCCTCCCTCCGCGCGCCTCCCGGCCACCTTCTCCGCCTCTTCCGCGCCTTCCCCCCGCCCCGACCGGTTCCTCCGCAACGCTCTGCTCCGCTCTCTCCCGTCCCTCAGGCCGCACCTCCTCTTCCCGTCGCCGGACTCATTCTCCTTCGCCTTCGCCGCCACATCGCTCTCCTCTTCCTGTTCCTCCCGTGGCAATGACGCACTGGCTGCCGCACGCACGCTTCACGGGCTCTCCGTGGCCGCGGGGTACGCGGCGGACACGTTCGTGGCCTCGGCTCTGGCCAAGCTCTACTTCAAGCTGTCCAGAGTGGACGACGCACGTAAGGTGTTCGACGCGGTGCCGTCGCCGGACACTATCTTGTGGAACACTCTGCTGGCTGGTTTGCCTGGCTTGGAGGCCCTGGAGGCGTTCGTGCGGATGGTGGAGACTGGGAGAGTGCGACCTGACTCAACCACCCTTGCATCCAGCCTGCGGGCAGCGGCAGAGGCATCACATATGGCAATGGGGAGGTGCGTCCATGGATATGGAGCGAAATGCGGGTTGGCAGAGCATGAGCATGTTGTCACTGGGCTCATGTCGCTCTATTCAAAGTGCGGGGACATGGACTGTGCACGGTATCTCTTTGATAGGATGGAAGATCCAGATTTGGTTGCCTACAATGCTTTGATCTCAGGCTACTCAGTCAATGGCATGGTTGAATCATCGGTGGAGCTATTCAAAGAGTTGGTGGCCTCAGGACGGAGGCCAAACTCAAGCACGTTGGTTGCCGTGATACCGGTGTACAGTCCATTTGGTCATGAGCTGCTTGCTCGGTGCTTACACGGGTTTGTTGTCAAGGCCAGGTTGGATGCAGATGCTCTGGTGTCGACAGCACTGACCACTTTGTACTGTAGATTAAACGATATGGATTCTGCAAGGAGCATATTTGATGCAATGCCGGAGAAGACCATGGAATCATGGAATGCAATGATATCCGGGTATTCCCAGAATGGCTTGACGGAGATGGCAGTTGCACTTTTCCAGATAATGCAGGAGCTCAATGTGCCGCCAAACCCCACCACCATTTCAAGCACTCTTTCAGCCTGTGCACAGCTTGGAGCTTTGTCTCTGGGGAAGTGGGTGCACAGGATCATCTCCAAGGAGAAACTTGAACTCAATGTCTACGTCATGACAGCGCTCATTGACATGTATGCCAAATGTGGAAGCATTGCTGAAGCTCGGAGTATCTTTGACAGAATGGATAACAAGAATGTGGTCTCCTGGAATGCGATGATATCTGGATATGGCCTCCATGGCCAAGGTGCTGAAGCTTTGAAGCTCTACAAGAGTATGCTGGATGCATGCATTCTTCCGACAAGCTCCACCTTCCTGTCAGTCCTCTACGCATGCAGCCATGGAGGATTGGTTGACGAAGGGCAGAAAGTTTTCCATGTGATGACTAATGAGTACAGAATCAGCCCAGGTATCGAGCATTGCACATGTATGGTGGACCTCCTTGGCCGGGCAGGAAAGTTGAATGAAGCTTTGGATCTCATCTCTGAATTCCCTCAGAGTGCCATTGGACCTGGCGTGTGGGGAGCGCTGCTTAGTGCTTGCATGGTCCATAAGAATAGTGACCTAGCTAAATTGGCTTCCCAGAAGTTGTTTGAGCTAGACTCAGAGAATGCGGGCTACTACGTGCTTCTATCTAATTTGTACACATCCAAGAGGCATTTCTCTGAAGCAGCTGTGGTGAGGCAAGAGGCCAAGAACAGGAAGCTAGTGAAAACACCAGGGTGTACTCTCATCGAGATAGGCGACAAGCCTCATGTCTTCATGGCCGGTGACCGTTTTCACCCACAGTCAGAGGCTATCTACTCATACTTAGAGAAGTTGACCGCAAAGATGATCGAAGCTGGGTACCAACCTGTGACAGAGGCTGCATTGTACGATGTTGAAGAGGAAGAGAAGGAGCACATGGTGAAGGTGCATAGCGAGAAGTTGGCCATCGCCTTTGGGCTCCTCAGTACAGAGCCGGGGACAGAGATCAGGATCATCAAGAATCTTAGGGTGTGCCTGGACTGCCATACCGCTACCAAGTTCATTTCCAAAGTGACACAGAGGTTGATTGTAGTTAGGGATGCATCCAGGTTTCACCATTTCAGAGACGGGGTTTGCTCCTGTGGTGATTACTGGTGATTCACAACATATAACTTAGATTCTTTTTTTTTTTTTAAAAAAAACTAGTTGTCCATGAAGCACATCTCATTGTGCTCAAGGATTGAATCTTAAGTACAGGGCTTCATTTCCATTTAGCTGGCGGGAGCTGCCAGAACTTACTGATAACCAGCAGCCGATTTCGGACTTCCTCTGCAGGGACAGTTTCTAGCAATCCAAGCTACAATTTCACTGGATCATACTAGAAAGTCGTACCAACGTATGGTCAAAATGTCAGTATGTCATTGCTGCCAACAAAGACATCGTGCTGAAGCAATAAGACATAGCATATTGTAGATTGAATCAATTGGCCAAAGATGTCGAGTACAAAACGATACATAGTTTTGCCAAATAAGATAACAGAAGGAGCTGTAGTGCTGTACAGTAGAATCACTGGAAGCTAAGGCAAATTTTATCAGTTGTTTTCTTTGATGCCAAGGTATTATCACTTCAATTTTTTAACGTTAATGGAGGGGTAAAGTACAAAATCCCAAAGTTTGCATACTTTGTATTCGGTTACGAACAACATCCCAACATTTTTTTTTTTTTTATCAGACCAATTCAAGCTATACAATATGAATACTTGAGTAGTAATCTTTGATAGCATTATGAACAAAAAGACTAAGACGAGTGATAAACATGCTTCGTCAAATGTCCAAGTAAGAAAAAAAAAGAAATAACTTTAAACTACTATGGGTGTTGTTCCTTCCTAATTACAGAATGCCAGTGTATGGGTGTGAGCTCAATTCAGGTCTTCAGGATATGACTGGGACATTCCAGTATCCTCTGTAGGTCACTGAAGGTTCTTAGCAAGGACACATGAGCATGGCCTCAGGCATAGAACATCGGTAGCCTTGTGAATTGTGATTGTGGCCAGCTCAAGATAAAGTATAGCACAGTCTAATTCACCACGACTTCACCATAAACAATGTGACAAAATGAAGACTGAAATGCTGTGGCACACCATTCAAAAAAAAAAAATGCTGTGGCAGTTGGAAGCACTAGCATAGCCTAGTATCTATTTGCTGCACCTCCTCAAGAATCATGCCTAACGAACATTGCTGCAACTGAATATAAAACTCCAGAGATAGTGTTACTATTTCTATCTTAATCTCGCTTGGCCTCCTTGGCTGCTTTCACTTTCTACTACCATAACAAATCGGCACACAAAAAATTCTACACATCCTGTTTCCACTGCCATACTGTTCGGCCCATACGATGTGAAAAGGAGAAACTTTCTGTTCTGTTCAGTCATCCATTTTCACCACCAATGGAGCTGCAACCAGGTAACTTGACTAGTCCTTTTTCCTGCATCCATGCCCGGATAGCTAGAGATTTGTCCCACATTCCATTCGAGGTATACAGGTTTGATATCAGCACATATAAATCTGGTCTTTCAGGATGAAGCACCATCATCCTCTTGATAGCCTCTTCTCCAAACTGTAACCTTGAATGGAGCTCACATCCATGGAGAAAAGCTCCCCAGACACTAGTGCCTGCTTGCATTGGCATATTATCTATAAACTCCAATGCCTCCTCTAGATTTCCTGCACGGGCTAGCACATCAACCATACAAGCATAATGTTTCATGGAAGGTGTGATGTTGAAATGTTGTGCCATGCTATCAAAATACTTCTTCCCTGCAGTAATCATCCCAGTATGGCTGCAAGTGGATAAGATGCTTGTGAAAGCTACATCACTTGGGTGGACACCGTCTTTCAGCATTTCACCAAAAAGATCAATGGAACCTGCTGAATCACCTTGCATTCCATAACCACCAATCATAGCACACCCATGTCACAGAATTACGGTCATTCATCTCATCGAACACCCTACGAGCAGATGGGAGATCGCCACACTTGCTGTACAGATTCAGTAGAGCAGTGCTGACATAAATATTGGACATAAATGCATGTTTAACAGCATAACCATGGAAGGATTTACCAATAAGTAGATCACCCAGACAAACAGAAGCTGACAGGGCATTCACCACAGAGATGGCATCAGGTGAAGAGCCCTGCAGCGCCATCTGTATGAAGAGCATCAGAGCATCATTGGCCATGTTATTCTCAGCATAACCTGACATCAGTGAATTCCACGCAACAACATCCTTGTTTGAAATTCTTCCAAATATGCTGCTAGCCTCTGACACAGCTTGACACTTTGCGTACATGTCAACTAACGCATTCACCACAACATTATACTCAACCAGACGTAACTTAACAGCTATCCCATGAATAGACCTTCCTAGAGACAAGTCACGTAATTGAGCAGAAGCTGAAAGAACAGTTGCTGTGGTAACTGAATTCGAACAATGTTTGCAAACTTCTTGTCAAGAAACAGCCGTAATGCATCAAGAGGGTTCCGGTTCTGTGCGTACCCCACAATCATCGCCGTCCCAAAGAACAAGGTCAATGTAGCTGAGCTCATCAAACACACACTGAGCATCCTCTAGCTCCCCACACTTGACATACATATCCAGCAAGGCTGCACTGATAAATGAGTTAGACATTAAACCTTGTTTGATCACTGATCCATGCATCCACCTCCCTTGGTGCAAACCAATGAGTGCAGAACAAGCTGTGATAACAGTCGCTATGGTGTACTCGCTGGGAGGCACACTGTCCTGCCTCATCTTGTTGAACAGAAGGAGTGCATCTGCAGCCAAACCATTCTGGACGCACCCGCTGAGCATCGAGGTCCACGACACCACATTTCGTTCGGGAATTCTCTCGAACACCTTCTGGGCGCACTCCAAGTCCCCGGCTTTCGCGTACAAGTCAACCAAGCTGTTCAACACGAAGCCGTCCGTGCCGCCGGCTTTGACGGCGTCGCAGTGCAGCCTCCTACCGTACCCGTACTCCGCGGACCTGATGCAGGCCTTGAGCGCGAGCGACAGCACGAAGTCGTCCTGCGCCTCCGGGCAGGGGCGCCGCCGCCGCATGTCCTGGTGCAGCGCGACAGCTTCTGCGTGGCGCTCCGTTTGGACTAGGCACCGGAGCATGACCCCGTAGGAGTACGCGTCCGGGCGCGGGGTGCCGTCGAACACCATCCGCGCGGAGGCGAGGTCGCCCAGTGCCGCATAGCAGCTGAGCAGCTTGGTCCTTGCGTGGAGGCTGCCAAGGAGGAGGCCCTGCGGGTGTGTGAGGAGGAGCGCGTGGAGGACGCGGAGGGACGGGAGGGTGCCGCATGAAGGGAGGAGACGTAGGAGATCGCCGGCGGAGAGTGCACGCGCCAGGTTTTGGACGCAGAGCGCGTCGGCGTCGGCGTCGGCGGTTGGCTCTTGGCTGTGGCAGAGACAAACAGTGCATGGGCCGGGTATATGCATAATTGGGTTATCTTTTTCTGCATTTTGGCCCTTTTGGCCCCATTGGTTTAGCAGATAGCCGTGTGGGATTTCTCTCAGGCCCAGACGCAAAGTCCAAACGCGCAGAACTGAGATGCTATTTCTTAAAAAATAAAATATTTTTGCAAATTTTTGTACGTGGTTGTTCCTCACCAAAGGCTTAGATTATCTTTTTTTGCCTACCAACTATATAAGGCTTTTTTTCGCTAAAAAAAAACTATATAAGGCTTTTTTTTGAGTTTTGGGTAAGTAAAAGATTGACATACTTGTGTTATGTCATGTTACCTAGTCAAAGACCGAACCACATGGAGACACTCGTCATACACCGTGATCAAGATGTGCAAGTGTGTGGTATTTTTGTATTTTGTGGACTCCACGTATCATGACTCTCTTTTTTTGGAGTATGGAGGTATGTGCTACCTTTATTTCTTCCTTTTTTTTTTTGACGAGTACGACTTCCTCGTCTTTATTGGAAAATTTGTCCATTTCTTTTTTAGCATAGCCCATACTTCTCCTTTGTGTAACAAAAATTTTTGTGAGACAGCATGATACAAATGAATGGATTATATTTTTGGTGATCGGAAGGGTGCATGTTGTGCGCGACTCTTAGTGTTAAGAGTCGGCGATTTATTTCGGGTGTACGTGAATCTTGATCATGGGCATATGAAAAGAATCTCGATATAGGTCTCAAACAATTTGACAGGCTCACCATGAAAACAGGAAGCATATGACTAAGGTTTACATCAATGGTCATATCATCATGTCATATGGCTTTGGTGGGATTTTTGCATATCATTGAAGAACTTTTGAATTTTCATTTTTGAAAACAAAACTCTAGATATCAAGTCACTCTAAGAATAACGCCATAGCAAATTCCATGTCACCATATCATAACTCGCAACTACCTAGACCAGATAGGCTTATGCAACCCACACGATTCAGGCTTTTCAAGTTGAAATAAAACTTAGCCATTAAACTCAAACTTTAGAGAAATTTAGGTTATAAACTAGGCACAAATAAAACATAAGACAACAATATTTATCATTTCAACAAGGGATTAACTAAATATTTTCATAGCTCATATATATAGGAATGAAATTCTTTATTAAGAGCTACTTATTGCATTTTTTTTGAATGCAAAAGATGCTTGAATTTAAACATGCTAAAATAAAACAATAATTTATTGAAAATAAATATGCAATGGAATGATACCGGCCGGGTCCTCCCCAAGCTATCCGGGAGGCTTACCGATTGGGGTTGAAGCCTTGGTGCCTCCGCAATGCTTCATGTCGTGTGTTTTGTTGTGTCATGTTGGCTTCGAACCGTCCCACCTTTGCTAGCTTTGGTATTGCCGCCCGCCGCCACCGGTGGATGTTCTCGCACATGGGTGGTGGCTGTATGCTCAATATTTTTTTCGTGCGAACATCCGTGTTCTCGCACCGCATGTTGATAGCCTCTAACCTAGATACCGAAGTTTCGTGAGGGAATGGGTGGAGACATGTCGCTTGAGCTACCACTGAGCTCCGTCATGTTCTCGCTCCCATGCCGCCGCATCTCCTTCGCCACACCGGCGGTTCAGTATCCATGGAGGTGGCTCCCACCTAGGGTCATACCCGGCATGTACCCCGGGTACTCCCATGGCCGGGCCATCCCGCCTCGAACATCCGTGCAGGTGGTGCCGGTGGCATGAAGTAGGGGCGTGTGGGAGCTTGAGCCGCCCGTTTTTCCGCACTACGTGTGGTGCTTCTAGAGACACTTTTCCCCGTGCATACTAATAGAAGTCTCGAGCTCATAGGTTAGTGACTGCTTTTATACAACCGTAAATCCGGTTAGGTAACCTGAAAGTACGCTTGTATAGCCAAAAAGTGAAACCAAGCTCTCGTGATGGTAGAGACATCAAATGGTTCCCCGAATCGCCTTGTGCTCAGTAACGATGGTGTGGGGTATAGAAATGTATTCTACTTGTGCATCGCCAAAGGCTCCGATCGCAAAAGCGATACGTGTGATGAGGGATGTGCAGTAACCAAAGTGGTCAAAGTGATAACATCAAGAAAATGCCTACACATTTCTATCACAGGAGCTACCCTAACTTTATGAACAAAGGACATAGAGTAACTTAAGCTCAACATCATGCACCATCTAACCTCGTGTCTAGGAACAAAGTCATAGAGATCCAAATGATGCATAAATCTTAAAGAAGGATGCTTTGGATCCGAGTATGACGAGGCTTAAACGTGCTAGGCTCATGTGCACCGTAAATATCTTCCCCGTAACCGTTTTTCACAAAACCGTGCAAAGCATGATCAAGATCTAATGCACATTTATAACTGAATTTCAAATGATGATCTAGGTCTCTCCACTCAATATGATAAGATGTTCCAAACAAACGAAAGGGAGATTCCTATTGTGACAGACCTCCTAATTATCGGGCCCACCTCGCACCTTTGTCTTTGTCCCAAAGACCTTCGATAGCCGTGGCGATGCACCCAATAACTTAAGAAGCTCGCCGTGTCATCGGAAACCCCGATTACACCACTCATACCAGATCAACAAAGGAGTAGCTACAACATTACAACATTTGTTACAAAAATACGCATCGAGTGCGGAAGATTAATAACATTAATTTTACAATTGTGAGTAAGTTACATTTGAGTAAACTTAACTTAATTTACGGAAGCTCAAGAGAACTATAAGGGATAACCGCATCATGTCGAGCCCACCGACACAACCTTGGTTAGCAAAGAAGAGTCAAGACTCGCAACAAGGGTTAACAAACCCCGAAAGTACACAATGTACTCCGCAAGACTTACCCGACAAAAAGAAAAGACTCCAAGGATATGTCGGCTTAAGGGAAGTAAAGCTAGAAAAGGGAAGTTTGCGTAAAAGCTTACTACAAGTGGATCCTTACTTTCAATATCTTTAGCATAAATTTTATTGGAGCATAAATAAAACTAGATTTGCACCTCGTTCTATCTCAAACACTTTTTAAGCAACACATCTCAACTTATCTTTGCATCTCTTTTTCTTTCATAACCATGAGTAACCTTGTTTCTTCAATTACTACGATGAATGGGCAAAAGAACTGTCTCCATAACCGAGAAGCAACGGCGATTCATGAACCGATTATAATCCCAAATGGGGATCCCTAACCACACGACATATGTAGCACTTAAGCTTGCATATATCAACCTTCTTTCGTGATTTGTCCAAAACGGAACGAGGCCCGCGCCACCCGAGAGCACGCACTCCACCTCCCTACCCCGTCCCTAATGACGCTTTGACCAAGAGGGGTGGGTACACGCTACTCCCGCCATCTCTCCACTCCCTGCGTGGTTGCCATTCCCGATTTGGCTCCACCGAGATCCGCTTTACCGGAGTATGTGGCTAGTTAGGGTCGACCGACCGGGTGACAACCAGTGCCCCGTGCCTTTGCCGAAGGCCTCAGCGCATTTTTCGCTCAAAAAGTCCCGAACTTAACAATCCAAACAACGGACGGTCCTTATACGACCAACACGGGACAAGCACAGCCTAGGTATCCCGCCGGCTTTCAACCTACGCCCGTCCGATCTCAAATTCATCACTACCATATTTATTCTCATGAACCACCATCGTGGTGTTCTCTTTTTCCATAGCCGAGGAAACAAAGATAAAACCTATATCTCGCGAATGATGAAACCATCACTCGACTTCTACCGAAGTCTAGGCATTACTAAGCATAAAAAGATCGACCTACACATACTAGTGGGATAAATTCGAATAATCAGAGATCAAGGTAATCATGCAACAACGGTATCAACCAACTCCTACTAACTTAATGCACATTACACTAGACTTAAGGTGATTAAAGTATTTATAAAACAGAAGAAGGGTTTATGCTCCCGGGCTTGCCCTCAGATTACAGGGAAAGTCGATCCTCAGAGAAAGATTGTCGGTCAAACTTGACATCATCCTTGTCGACGGACGGATCTTCTCCCCGAAGCTTGATCATCGCGAACCATATCAACACCTTCTCCAAAGCTTCATCAACACGATCCGACTCATTCTCGTATACTCTACACGTAGATGATGATGCATGCTTTAGCATGATGGAATGGTATAAATCCTTGATTTCTCAATTCATGCATGTGTCGAGTTTCGATTCCTTCAATCCTGACGCATGCCAACTCTCTCTATTGATTATCAACATGTGTTCATTGAGAGCAGCTATGGTTCCTTGTAGTTGTTCCATTGATGAATCTTGTCTTATACCGTGTTTGTTTATCAACTCGAAAATCTTTTATTCCATAAGTTTCTCGATCTTTGGAGATTTATGGAATATACATATACCTTAAGATACACCATTACCTTAAAATCCAAACTTGGTATAAATCCTTGATTCTTTTAAGTATGTGTCACGCCTTGATTCTTTCGACACCGACACATGCTACCTCCTTGACGTCGTGCGACGATGAATATCTTGCTCGAATATCACTTTGATTGAGTCCTCTCAGTACCATGACCTATGACATGGAAACACCGTCGAAACTTGGGGTCGCGTGGTGTGGTGTTACTCCAGGGTATTCGCCGTTACCCAAGTATATGATCGTGATCCCTTATAGTACACAATCAAAGTGATGTTGTTTTTGAACGCTCTACGGGGAAATTCTGACCTTCCTAAATTCCTTGTTATTATAACCAAACTTCGATCTTGGTTATAATCTTGGCATTGTAATACGAGAGTTACTGCAGTTGTGCCCTATTATGGTGGCCATGATCTCGTGACCATGGTGCCGCGACGGAACCTAGGGTTTCATGTGTGACCTAGGCACACATGATTTTGCCGGGCGCCGCGCAGTATCGAGGTCTATGGTCACGATCCATTTTAGTCCACGACTCATGTACTCTCTTTCATTTTTGAACTTATTTAAAAAAATCATGTTCATGCCTTACGTGAATTTTCCAAAATACCTTGTTGTTGTAACCATTTTTTTTCATTTCGTTTGCAACCTTTGAATCAATCCTTGTTGTCTTATAAACTCCTTCCAAGTCATTGGGTTGACACTTTTCCTTACCCGTTATTTGCTCCACTGGGCTTTGTCTCCTAAATCTCGGGACGAGATTTCTTTAAGGGGGAATGATTGTAACATCCCGGATGTTAATATGTAATTAAAATTTTGATCATGTCATCATTGCATTGCAAAGCATGCTTTTAGGATAACCTGTTATGCATTAAATTAAAATAAGTTTATTTATTTAGAAATTGTTTGTGTATAGGGGTTAGAGTGATTTTATTTTGATCATATGTTTTTGATCCTAAGTATGTGGCTGGGTGATTTTTTTATATTTATGAATTGATGGTTTGAAATTTGATCAAATTCTATTTTGAATTGGATTTTGAAAAAACCCTAGTTTCAAACCCTAGATTTACCCCCCTTTCTCGTTATTTCAAAATCCATGCAAAATTGACAAAACTTTCAAAAGCTAGTTTGTAGATCTTGTTTTGTTGTACAAAAGAGGTGTACAAAGTTTTTCAAGTTTCTTTATGTTTTTAAAAGTAATTTTGAATTCAAATTCCTTCCTTTTTGACCCCATTTCAAGAAGTCCTATTTCGAGGCCGAATTTGAAAATGTTCCTTTTATGAAATGTGTAGAGCTTGAAAAGTTGAGAAAATTTCATTCTTGGAGATTTTTGACTTGTGTTTAAATTTTGGGAGATTTTTGAAGAAGAAGAGAGGAAGATGAATTAGTACATTAGAGAAACAGCCGTAGTGCACATACGTGCTTGCTTGCCTGCTACCTGCTTGCTCTGCTGTAGTGCCGTTCGCTGCACTTGCCCACCTCGATGGCCTTCCAGGTGCATCTGCGTCGCCACGCAGCTGCTTAGCTCGGGCACGTCACCACCCTCTCTGGAAGTGCCTGAAGCTCCTCGCCCATCCTTATCCCGCCCATAGCCGGTCGTCGTCGTCTTCGTTTTGTTTTCCGTCGCCGCCGTCGTACCTTCTGTCGTCGAAGAAACCAGCCACCACCAGCCGCCCCGTGTGCGTCCCTACCTCGCCCTCGCCCCGCTTTCGCCCTCCAGCCGCCTCCTCGCCGTGCTCGCAGGCCGCCGACGCCGTTGCCGCCGTGGCCGTCGCCCCGGTCGACCGCGCGGGTGGCCAGGCCACTGCGGGCTACCTTCGGCCGGGCCAGGGCTGGGCGCGGGTGCGGCCCGACGCCGCCGAGGCTCGCCGCCCCTTCTACGCCGTCGGCAGTCGACCGGCGAGGCCGGCCGACGCCCCGTCGTCCTCCCCTGCCCTGTTCGTTTCTGGAAAGAACGAAGAAGAAGATAGAAGAGGACCAACATTCAAATAGAAGTTTTTCCAGGATTCCCAATGTAAATTTCTCAACTCATCTAAATAGTGTTTTGTATTTACTTGTAATTTCATAAAGGTCCGAGGGCCTTTTGCAAAACTACCAGGGCCATTCCTGGCCAGGCCGCATATGGGCCGGCCTGCTGGGAAGTGGTCCGAGCCGGGCCAGATTCGGCCCAACGGCCGGTTTTATTTTATAAAATGGTTTATTCAATTTCTATTTATATGAATAGTATCTATTTTTGTTATTTTCATATAAATTCAAATAGTGTTTCTAAAATTCTGAAAATTTTTTGTAGAACCTTCCTATGAGTATATCTACCCATGAAAAATTTGAAACTTTAATTTTAAGTAGTTCTTGCATGATTTAAAATTACATTCTTTAATTGTGGGTGCATCTTTCATGATTTTTAGAAAATAAAATATTTATTCAAAAATCATGAAAATTGATTTGGTGCTGTTTTATGCTATGATCTAGCTGTACAAAAAGTTTGGAGTCATTTTGACAAAGTTTATTTATTTGTTATTTTATGCTTTAATTGTTTTATTAGAAAAAAGAGTAGTGTTGAGTGCTTATTGACTTAGGTTTTGTGTGATCTTGGGATTGTTTTGTGAATCTTGGATCATATCACAATCAAATGGTCCTTAAGAACTCCTTAGGCAATGGTGATGATATCTTGTAGAGTAGTTCAACAAGTTGGTTTTGTTGGATTGCAACTTTATCGTGAAGTAAAGTTATATTCCTGTGCTTATTATTTTATGCATCATCAAGCATCATGTTTACCATTCCATCATGCTAAAGCATGCATCATCATCTACGTGTAGAGTATACGAGAATGAGTCGGATCGTGTTGATGAAGCTTTGGAGAAGGTGTTGATATGGTTCGCGATGATCAAGCTTCGGTAGAAGATCCGTCCGTCGACAAGGATGATGTCAAGTTTGACTTCGACAATCTTTCTACAGATCCGACTTTCCCCTGTAATACGTGCAAGCCCCTGAGCATAAACCCTTCTCTGCTTTTATAAATACTTTAATCACCTTAAGTCTAGTGTAATGTGCATTAAGTTAGTAGGAGTTGGTTGATACCGTTGTTGCATGATTACCTTGATCTACGCTATTCCGCATTTATCCCACTAGTATGTGTAGGTCGATCTTTTATGCTTAGTAATGCCTAGACTTCGGTAGAAGTCGAAAGTGATGGTTTCATCATTCGCGAGATATAGGTTTTATCTTTGTTCCTCCCGGCTATGGAAAAAGAGAACACCCCGATGGTGGTTCATGAGAATAAATATGGTAGTGATGAATTTGAGATCGGACGGGGCGTAGGTTGAAAGCCGGGCGGGATACCTAGCCGTGCTTGTCCCGTGTTGGTCGTTATAAGGACCGGCCCGTTGTTTGGATTGTTAAGTTCGGGACTTTTTGAACGCAGTACGCCCGAGGCCTTCGCAAAGGCACCCGGCCGCTCGTTGTCACCCGTCGGTCCGACCCTAACTAGCCACATACCCCCCGTAAAGTCGGATCTCGGTGGAGCCAAATCGGGAATGGCAACCACGCACCGGGAGTGGAGAGATGGCGGGAGTAGCGTGTACCCACCCTACTTGGTCAAAACCGTCATTAGGATGGGGTAGGGAGGTGGAGTACTCAGCTCTCCTGGGTGGCGCAGCCCTCGCTCCCGCTTTGGACAAATCGAAAGAAGGTTGATATATGCAAGCTTAAGTGCTACATATGTCGTGGTGGTTAGGGATCCCCACCGGGATTATAATCGGTTCATGAATCGCCGTTGCTTCTCGGTTATGGAGACCCGTTCTTTTGCCCATTCATCGTAGTAATTGAAGAAACAAGGTTACTCATGGTTATGAAAGAAAAAGAGATGCAAAGATAAGTTGAGATGTGTTGCTTAAAAAGTGTTTGAGATAGAACAGTGCAAATCTAGTTTTATTTATGCTCCAATAAAATTTATGCTAAAGATATTGAAAGTAAGGATCCACTTGTAGTAAGCTTTTCTCGCAAAGTTCCCTTTTCTAGCTTTACTTCCCTTAAGCCAAAGATATCCTTGGAGTCTTTTCTTTTGTCGGGTAAGTCTTATGGAGTACATTGTGTACTCGTGGTTTGTTAACCCTTGTTGCAAAACTTGACTCTTGTTTGCTAACCAAGGTTGTGTCGGTGGGCTCGACATGATCCGGTTATCCCTTATAGTTCTACCGAGCTTAAAGAAATTAAGTTAAGTTTACTCAAATGTAACTTACTCACAATTGTAAAATTAATGTTATTAATCTTCCGCACTCTGATCTGTATTTTTGTAACAAATGTTGTAATGTTGTAGCTACTCCTTTGTTGATCCCGGTATGAGTGGTGTAATCGGGGTTTCCGATGACACCGACAAGCTTTTAAGTTATTGGGTGCATCCGCACAAATTTGCCGAGGTCTTTGGGACAAAGACAAAGTGTGTGGGCCCAAGAATTAGGAGGTTCTCACACACCTATCCGGGTGCAAAGAAACTGAATTGTTAGTAGGCGAGAACCCTCCTCCTTGAGAGGTGGAACGTTCTGCCAACCAACTGCTTTCCAGGTACTTGGATATAGTTGCGCCCGCATAGGCCTCATCATCTCCGCGACCCGCCCTTGTCGGTTGAGAAGAGACCACACCCTCGCCGATGGAATACACACTCGCCCTGGTATCTTGTAGGCTTGCACCGTCCGGGCCCATCCTTGGTTGTGCGCACGCGCAACCCTTGCCGATGTGCTCCCCCAGGATCTCACCAGCAATGCCTACCTGGGACCTTGCTGGTGGAGATGCACCCACCTAGCTGCGCCTGTGTTGGCCCTCACTGGTGGGGATGATTGGAGATGCGCTGCTCCGCCAGAAGAAGTTTAGAAGAAAGGGAGATTAGTCGGGTGTGGGTCCTACACCGGTGGAGAAGGATTGAGTCAACTCTTTGATGATACAGGATTTTTGTCTCTGTGGCCCTCTCTCTCTTGGAAGAGTTTTTTTTCGACGCCTCAACTCTTCAAGTACAGGCTATAGTATCTAAACTCAAGCATTAACTCACGCCACCACACACACACACCCTAGTGCGCAAGCTAGAATACGAAGAGGCTACAAGTGTCTGAGAGGTATTTGAAGTCATTTAGGCTTCAAACATGACGGGCACGTCACCCTAATCATTGTGTTGCATCAACTTGTGAGGCAACAAAAATTGAGAACTACTTGTTCTCGGGTGAGGCACCATACGTCGGCCAGCGCTCGAACGAAGGTGCCCGAACTCCATCAGAGCTAACCAACCTGGCAGAGGTGCTGGGTCCCTCTCCTCGAAGAGTTTACTTTGCCATCACTACGGGTGCCCTTATATTTTGAGCACTGATCATCCTCGGCAAGTCGACCGTAGCTGCCAAAGCAGCCAAACCATGTTTGGGCTGTGCCCCGAGGGCTTGACCTAGCTGTATATACTTCAGGTAGTGATGAGCAGCAGTCAAACTAGCTACTAAATAATTAACACAAATTTACGTAGTTATTATCGATCTGTTTTGTTTCATCAAAAAAAATTATCAATCTGTTTTTACTCTTACCTTAATTAAACCAGAGAAAATGTGTAACACCCGTGGCTACGCCGGCGAGATCAACCGGGAGCGTGAGCACCACAGCAGAGATCGAGAGGAGGGATATGATCTCTGTAGGAGGAAGAAGCTCTTCCGTTCCCCTTTCTCTTCTGAATATTTTCTTCGATGCTCCCTTCCCGTGTTGACAGAGCTTGTATAGGAGATGTTTCTCTGCTTGGGCCTTGTGCTGGGCTGTGACTTGATAACTGGGCTCAATAGAGTTGGGCCTCCTGATACACATCCGGGTCATGACAAAATGACGATCAGTTAAATTACTCTGCAGGTGCTCCGGTGCTGCCGTTCCTATCCACACTGTCGTCACAACAATTAAGCACAGTGGTGTTAGACAGATAAGATGATGAGAGCATGCATCGTGCATAGATAGAAGAAGTATTGCTTTGCACTGTGGTAATTTTGCAGTATATATATGACGTACGTGCTTCGATCTCTGCGTTTTGACCTGCCCGTCTGTTTTGGAGCTTTTGTAAAGAAGCAGTGTAGCATCACCTTTTGCACGTACGTACGTTCGAAAAGGATGAGCAGATAAATAAATCAGAGGCAAGGTCAAGAAGAGAGCTAGTTCAGTTCACTTTTCCTGTTAGGAGATCACATCTATCTCTTTATCCAGAATTGTAGCATCAATCTAAAAAAAACCTAACAAGAAGAGATATATAGGTTATTATCATATATAATTTGTTTCTTATTTATCCTCTCTTTTAATTTTCTTTCTGCCGTGTGGGTGACTAATTACCGGCTATATATGACAACATTATCCACGCAATTGGTGATTTCTACTTGCAACTTGGTATGTGATAGTCTCACACTCTCACTGCACCGTTTCAAAGACCAATTGAGTTGAAAGTTGAAACACTTGCATATTTTGGTCATTTCTACTAGCTGCCTAACCTTTTGGGATGTAGCCTGAGCTACTTGGTCAAACATTGATAGATACAAATCTCATATAATTGCATTCTTTTGTGAATGGAGAGAGTAAAAATTAATTTACGCTACGTTGCAAAAGTTTCTCTAGAAGTCGGAACCATTGAGGGAAACAAACTTGGTATGGAATCTCACGCTTGCATACGTATTTTGAGCACCGATCGTCGTCGGTAAATGGAACGTAGTCGTAGCTGCCAAACCTTTGTGGGCCGTCGTAGCCATGACCTTGACCTTGCAGTATATATTTCAGGTAGTGATGAGGAGCAGTCAACAAGCTAGCTACTACTACCTCGTTTCGATTTATAAGTCGTTCTGCCAACTCACAACACCAAGCCAAAACGACTTAAAAAAAGAAATGGAGGGAGTAATAATCAAGACTAATGGAACCATCGATCTGTTTACTCTTACCTAAACCACGATCATCAGTTAAATTACATGCTTCGGTGCTCACGTTCCTATCCAATGCCGTCACAACAAGTACAGTGGTGTTAGACAGATAAGATGCTGATGAGAGCATGATGCATTAGCTGGAGAAGAAGCATTATTAATTGCACTGTGGTAACTGTATGACGACGTGTGCTTCATTCTCTTTTCGTTTTGGCCTGCAGGTCTGTTTTATTTGGAGCATTTGTAAAGAAGCAGGGTGTAGCATCATCTTTTGCAAGTATCATTCAAAAAGGATGAACAGACAAGCAAATAAACCAGAGACGCAAGATCATCAAGAAGAGTTCAGTTCATTAGGAGACCACATCAAACCTATAATTTATTGCCAGCCTGCAACAACTCAAACCACTTGCATGCAGTGTGCGCCAATTGATCCACGGGGCCTGCTTGGATGACCTCTGGATGACCCCTGATGAAATGGTCGCTGTTGTTGTCTTCTTTGGATAATATGGATCCCTAGCTACTCAGAGTAGATGCTAGCTGTTTAAAATGGGAGGAAACTGTATCATTATATTTGTCCGTCGATTGGATCTTCTGATCGGAAGGTCTCTCCTAAACGGACAGCAAGTACACATTTCATTTCAGTTTATCTGAGCGGGCCTAATTGTTTGATCGGAAGGTCTCTCCTACACGCAAAGCTACCCATGAATAATGCAACCTCGTAGTGTAAAACGCATCCGGGACAAAACACGAGATATGTAGTATCGCGACCTGCTCGATCCCGTTCCAATTTATATACCGTTTTGGCTTTTCTATGTTTTGTGGGATTTGCTATCCTACAGGCGCCTAGAATTTCCATTTGTTCCAGGCGATTGATCTGAGCTGTTGGATCTCAAAGGTCATCTCCGTCTTCTATTCCTTCTTTCTCTGGCCTGAATCACATCGCCTGAAACTCACGGATGTTTCAGTCGTCTGGGGAGAATAGGAAATGTGAAGTTTTATTATATGTATGGTAGGATAATGATGAGCATATTTGCTTTCGGTGCATTT
Source organism: Hyparrhenia diplandra (assembly GCA_015847255.1). Taxonomy (NCBI): domain Eukaryota; kingdom Viridiplantae; phylum Streptophyta; class Magnoliopsida; order Poales; family Poaceae; genus Hyparrhenia; species Hyparrhenia diplandra. The sequence goes on along the minus strand of JADLZK010000328.1, from coordinate 106,616 downwards.
GTGATGATTTTGCACATTTTGTGCTAGCTAGCTAGTCCTCACTTTTTGTACGGCTAAAACTCCGTAGTTTCAGAGTGCCAGGTGCCATGCAGCCTGTGGATGTGCTGGGAACCTCCAACTATATGTTCGGATGGCCGAAAGGTAGTGATAGCTTTCCTAGTTAATTATATGAGATCGCACCCGGCTGGCCCCATCAGATCAGAAAACAAAATTATCTTATCTGAGTAATACACGTATGAGTAGTTCCAGCGCTAACATCATGCTGAACTTGAACTGTGCTTATTAGACATTCCTTCGATGGTTCGAGAACAAGGACACATATATGGTGTACGGATGATTATAGTGTAATAAATAATATTTTGGATTGTTTTTATAGTGCCTCTAGACGTGTGAGATTTGATCAGTTGAGTATGTTTGTTTTTAATTTGCAGCTGCATGCTTTTGTGTTGCTTGATTAGTACTCCTTCCATTCTAAATAATAAGTCACTTTGATATTCTTTATTTATTCATTTTGCTATGTATTTAGACATATTATTACTAACAAGATGAGTGTACCAAAAAAAAAGTGAAAACAACTTATAATTTAAAATGATGAGAGTATAGGATTCAAGTAGTAATGCCCTCTTCCAAAATAGTTGACATTATGAGATGCGTGCCAGTCACAAATTCTCAACTCTGACTAGGTTTTAGAAAATATATTTAATGACTATCTAATGATACTAATTATGCACTACAAATATTAATATTTTTAAATGTATAAATTCTCAGCTTTATCTAGATTTTAGAAAATATATTCAATGATCTATCTAATGATACTAATTATACATTACAAATTAATATTTTTAAATATCTACAATAATAATCAGTTAAAAGTTTTTTAAAAACTTACTTCTCGACAATCGAGAATAACATCTATCGGGACGGAGGGAGTGCATTCCATAATCCGGCGTTGCAGCGTGGAAAGTAGGAGGACCATGGTCGTAGAACGGGCATGCATCATGCCGACCACTAGTTTTTTCTTCTTTTCTTGAACCAATAATGAAAGGGTACTGCAGCAGAGCCGAAAGATCGTACTACTGCAATATTTGTAGCAAGATCTGTCCCTCCGATGTCTCCCTCAAGCCTGAAACTGTGAAGCCGCCAACGAGCCAAGCCGGGGGTCAGGCAGCAGCTTGACTTCTTCCATCGTCAGCATTCTCCGCCGGCAACCGCAACTAACGACGACAGCTTCCCACCCCTGATGATTAGAACGCGTCATCGTAATGGATGGTGCCGTTTTTTTCCTTCATCGAAAACCTAGATTATACCAGGTCTCCATTATCAGACTTGCTATTAGGTCTAAGGATTGTCAGTGTTTTTTGCTTTTTTCCAGAGTGGGTTACGTCCCTCTCTTGTAAGGATGTTACTTAATTTTTAATAGAGTTTCTGTTCCGCAAAAAAAAAAAATTATCAGACTTGCCTGGCCACAAAGTTTAATTATTATATCAATTCCATCCGGCCGTGAAGTGGGTTAATTAAGCCAAGCGGGTAGTATATACTTCTATTATTGGTTTATTATTCTACTATTCTGTTGTGGCCCTAGAGCTAGAGTTAGTTTCTAGCTCTAGCTCTAGGTAGCCTCAAACTAACTTTATTTAGGTGTAGATTTATAGGCTAGTTTGATAATAAATACACGTTTTTTAATTATTTGACACATTAACACTAAATTTTCAGCAGTATTTGGTGTGGCTAGTTCGGTATGGCCTCCTTTGTGCTTCAGCACAAGTAAGGAAATGAAATTAATTGAACACACAAGAAATTAATTCAACACACAAGATCGATTGTCGGGCGGTAAAGTTGGGGCTAGTGGGACTAGGGCCTCCTTCCGCAGTCTAGGCTGGTGCCAACGACGCTTGGCCTCGGGCCGGCAGCCTTGCTCGCCGATGGGGGGGATGGGGACGGCAGCGGTGTGGACGTGCACAGTGCCGGGCAAGGAAGACAGACGCCGACCTCCACGCGCTCCTCGCAGCGGGCGCGGGAGGAGCCTTGTTGGCGGGGGCGGCGCTTTGGGGTTGGCGGGGCAGGTGCCGCCGGGTATGGGGGCCGGGCGGCGGGGAAGGAGCCCCGTGTGTGCGACGAGATGGGGAGAAGAAACGTCGCGATCCAGTGCGGGTGGGAGGAGAGAGAAGTGTAATTTTTGGTGGGCCTTTTAGAATTAACCCCAATAAACACCTCTTAGATGGTCTAGTGATTTTGGGTAGGCTAGTTGCATCTAACCCCAAAACTAACTCAAACTAGCTCTCGCCCATGGATCAAAAAAAAGGCCTACAATCGTATTTCTATCTCCTAAACCACATAACACTAGTAGGCTTAGGTTATTGTTCCCACTTCGCAGAAAGGAAACAATTCCTTTTCACGGGAAAACAGAACATATGGAAAATTTGCCGCGTTTCAAATAAACATGACCTTACCTTTTCTATAGGGATACCCGTATGTCATTTTCCTATAACACTGATTTTTTTTTTTTTTTTTTTTTTTTGAAGAATCTATAACACTGATTTGTCCAATGAATTTATGTAACCGTATTAATTTTGGGATGGAGTGAGTAGTCATATCTTTGGCTTTGCAATTTAGCATGGGACATATGACAGGATATGTTAAAAGTAAAATGCACCATAGGTCTTCAAACTATTCACCTCCTCCCATCTTCGTCCTCAAACTTTCAAACCAATTATCTAGGTCCTCATCTTTTCAAACCAACTACCTACGTCCCTTGCACTGTTGTCGTGCCATGTGGACGCCTCTGGTCGGTCATTCATGGTACTGTTTGGGGTGCTGACATCAGCGATGACGTCAACACTGTTTTTTAATTTGCAAAATTCATATCTAATTATGCAGAGCTCCAAAAATAGTAAATAATATATGGGTTTTGATCATCTCAACGAGTTCTTCGCAATGGCATACTCTGTTCTACGATTTGAGATAGTTTTATCTGTGAAAAATTGAAACTCCTTGCACTTTTCAATTTTTTTGTTACTATGATCTATATATTTGGGTGTGTATATGCAGTGTTCTAGATATGTGAGACTACTTACTTTACTATGTTTGCTCTTTTGTGCGCGCAGAGGACAATTGCATTGTTTAGTTAGAAATTACACAAGAAACCAAATTAAGCATCAGGTCGCTTGTCCAGTTCCAGGGCCATTAGTTCCCATTCTTCATAAAAAAGTTAGCCTCAACAACTCCTCCATCGGAAAAGATTCCAGAGATGAAGATCCTTTCCATCCTTGAGGAGCCTACAAAGGAGAAATCTCCCCTTCCGGCGCCGATCATTACAGCCTTTGGAATTTCTGTCCCTTTGTTACTAGTACTTGAGAAGAGATGTGAGAAACTGGTAGTCTTCAATCTTGCCGTTAGCTCAGTGAAAGCAAGAAATTATGTCCCTCCTTTTTGAGTTTTTGACTGCACATTCCGACCGCTTTGCCTTTGCGTCGGCCTCATCACGGGCGGCATCAGTGTGATAGATGGGGACACGCATATGGAGAAGGATGGAGGATGGGGTAGTAGTCAACAGGTTGACGCAGCATTCAGATTTAGCAGTTACACCAAACGTTTCCAGACATTTTCCATGACGCTGTGTTACTGTGTGTACCTTGAGCAGCCACCCACGCGTCAGACATCTTAATCTTTCAGAGACCAGAGCAAACAAGCTTCAACAAGAACCAACAACAAAACGCAAAGAGCTGTACACCACACAGGTTCCAGGTCTGATGTACGTGTCTGAAACGCATCCAAGAATCTCTCAGGAATCAATTCGACGTGTCTGGAACGCATCCAAGAATTTCTCAGGATCGAATTCCATGTGTTTCTACGATGACAGCGGTAGTGAAATGATCTTTGCTTTTCACTTCGAAAAAGAGCTTGGATTGAGTCTTCTGAAAGAGCTAGCTAGCTTTCCATGTCACGGAATGCAACATGAATCATAACTCTCTTGAGCAGCAGCATGAGTCACCATCAGTGTGCATGAGTAGTCTCGGGTACTCCGATGCTGTACTCAGTACACTTTGCTCCCCCACCAAACCAAACGCAATGCCTGACATTATTGGCTCATGCTCATCCACGACAGAGAGCTAAAAGCTGCATGAGCTCGAGTATCTGATTTGTTTTCAACAGACGAACATGGTAGGTGCCATGTCCTGGCCAGAGCCCACAAGCAATCCACTTTTCTTGTTTTTTCATATAGTCTATACACACTGCTCGTAAGCTGTGGCATACTATCATGGAAGTGGCCAAGTGGGGTACGTTTTTGCTGGAAAAATAGGAGATCATAATCTCAAAAAAAAAAAAGAAAATAGATCAGTCTGCTCGTAGTTAGGCATGCAGAAAAGTCGCATCATGGACACGCAAAGTCCATGCATTCAGTAGGGCTGGTGCTGATTTTTACCTTCCATGTAAAACCAAAACAAAAGTTAGTAGTGATTTGACTGCTATACAGAGTAGTTTTATCGAAGAGAGAACAAGACAGGAGCATTTCCAAGGTCCAACAGCCTTTTAAATTGCATATCTGAATACAAACATCCACTATTTCGGATATGGCTAGTCTTTTTTAAATATTTTTTTCAAGAAAGTGATCGTGCACGTATTTCATTAAGCAGAGGGATAAGAGTTTTGGTACAACACTCCACCACCTAACACAGTAATCCAAAGATTACCATGAACCTAAACACCCATCTAGCATGTGGTTGTAATAATATTAAAACATTGTTGCGACTAAGTCTTTTTTAATCTTATTTATATCTAGTCAAAGATGGAGAGAGGATTGTCTAGACTATGCGCGATAAGGCAGCGTTGGTTTGGTGGTTTAGCATCATGATATCGAGTCTACATTTACAGTAGGTGTCCATTTTTTCTATCTTTCAGGAAAAAGGACAGTACTTGTGTCCTTTACATTTTAGTAAGAAAGAGATGCAAGTTAACTTGCTTGATCACGTACACGAAGTTCCAAGAACGAAAAGACTTCACTAAGAGGAGCATATCACGGCGAAAAAAAGGAAAATATTGCCTCTTTTTTTCATGTTTGGCATATTTCCCTCAAATGAACCGCCAGGTTGTTTTCAGCTGTTGTGGCACTCTCGTAGTAGTTGCTTTTTGCTAGTTCTCCACCAGTGAACGGTGCAGTTGTTCAGCTTTCTGGTCCACTTTTTCCTTAGAAACCCTATTTCTTTCCTCCCAACAAAAAAAAAGCCAATTTCTTCTTTTTTATCTATCCCAATAAAATTCACAACAAATCTCTTTCCATCATTCAGGGAAAAACACGAAAAGGATATTCCTCCATCTGCGCTAGGTGCCTTCTTTTAGCTTATTCACTACTGAAATCCACTACTTTGCAGAGTGCCACAAGGTTTGCCAAGTGCTTTTCATCAGGACTCTGCAAAGCTGCCCTATGCCTAGAGCCAGGCTTATAACACTTGGTAAAGAGTTACACTTTCGCAAAGACGCCGACTTGACCGACGCTGTTAACATTTGCCGACGATTTGTCAGCAGTTGGCACTTTCGCAAAAAGGTGACTTTGTTGAGTGTCCGTGGCAGGCACTCAGCAAATAGGTAAATTTTCCCCTCGAGTCCCTTTTCCTAGCACTTGGCAAAGTTAATTTATTTTATCTCCTCCCTTTTCAAACTTTTCTTCTCTCCACATACAACATGTGTTACTCTATGTTAAAGTTTGTGTTTTTTGAACTTATTTGCTATATTTAACTAATTAATTGCATGTCAATCATTTTTTTTAATCAAGTCAATTGAACTGCAATTGCTTCAAATACTTGAAAAAATAGTAGAAAATTGATATTCGTGTTATTCAACCCAGTTTAAGTCCTTACCTATGAGACGGAAAGGATTTTCGAACATCTTGTTCTAGGTAGTGATTACATTTGCATGAACAAATATTTGAGAAACCTTAGGAAGTGTAGCATAGGTTATAACCGGACAACAAAGTGGGCAATGTTGTTTAGAAGGGTTATTTGTATATTTCCATGCATTTTAGAAGTGTGATGGAAAACATAAGGTTTTGTTATGTCTATGTATCCACGAGTCAGGTCCACACTAAGGCCAGACCCACCGTACCAAAGCCCTCAACAAACAAGACATTAAGTCTAACTCAACTCAAAAGAATAGTATGATATAGACCGCTTGCTCATGCCTTATAGTGTTGTGCTCCTTCACACTGCTAATTTCAAATTTAAGACTAAATATATTGAGTTTTGTTTGATGGGAGAAGATCATTCCCACTTATATATTGTTGTGTTTCTTTACCATCAAGCATCAATGATGTGGGGCTAAACCATACAAGTTTTCTCTCCATGTTAGATCCAGTCAAAGATGCTGGTGGTTGGGGGCCGTGTGTGTGTGTGTGTGTGTGTGTGGGGGTTTAATTAGGGTCATAGGTGACGTGCAAATGATAGTTCTATCACTGACGGCTTGGTTAATAATCTGAGATGCAGCTTTGTCAAAGTGACAGTGACAGCGGACAACGTTAAAACGAGCCACTGGAAGCAAAAAAAATTTCCTCACGAAAATTACTGAGAAAGAAATAACGTGTAGGGTTCTCGCGGAACGCAAAATGTTCACTGAAAAATAAACACGACGACTGGGGGACGTACTTTTTCAATGAATCACCCACCATCCGTTTACTACAGTCTACTAACCACGCCGAGGCAGGCTTCAGACGTCGTCGTCAACAATACACGGTAACAGAGTGTACGCTTTCCTCACTCAGTCAGTCCTGGCTCTTCACACTCCAACCATCGCACTAGTTACATGGCACAAGTACACCTCTATTTAAACTACCGAGCAACGAACCATCATCCCTCACCAGCTGCTCAGCACCACTCTGCAAAGATCGAGCTTGTTACGAGGGCAATGGCGCCGACGGTGGAGGTGCTGACGTCGGAGGTGGTCGTCCCGGCGGAGGAGACTCCGGCGGGCGCCATCTGGCTGTCCAACCTGACCTTTGCCGCGCGCCGCGGGTACACGCCCACGGTCTACTTTTCCGGCCCAACGGTGACCCGGGCTTCTTCGCGGCGGACGTCGTCAAGAGCAGCCTCGCCAGGACGCTGGTCGCGTTCTACCCGCTCGCCGGCCGCCTTGGTGTTGACGGCGCCACCGGCCGCGTCCAGGTAGACTGCACCGGCGAGGGCGCGGTGTTCGTGACCGCGCGGTGTGACTACGCGCTGGACGAGCTGATGCGCGAGTTCGTGCCGTGCCGCGAGATGCGGGACCTGCTGGTGCCCCCCCGACGCCCGCGCCCAACCCGCCGTGCGCGCTGCTGTTCCTGCAGGTCACGTACATGCGCTGCGGCGGCGTCGTGCTCGCCCTGTCCATGCACCACTCCCAGAACGACGCGCGCGCGCCGCGCACTTCCTCGAGACGTGGGCGAGCATCGCGCGCGGGGACTCCGCCGCCGCCGCGAACGCTCCCGTGGCACCGTGCTTCGACTACAGGCTGCTCGCCGCGCGCCAGGGCCCCGCGCGCGCGGTGCTGTACGACCACCCGGAGTACAAGCCCGAGCCGGAGCCGGTGCCTGTGGTGGACGCCGGCGCCGCGGCGGCGTCCGACGACTACGCGAGCGCCATCATCGTCATGACCAAGGCGCAGGTGGGCGCGCTGAAGTCTCGGTGCCCGGGGCGTTCACGTTCCGCGCCGTGGTGGCGCTGGTGTGGCAGTGCGTGTGCCGCGCGCGGGCGCTGCCGCCGGAGATGGAGACAAGGCTCTACTCCATGATCGACATGCGGTCGCGCCTGGACCCGCCGCTCCCGCCGGGGTACTTCGGCAACGCGGTGGTGCGCACTTCGGTGTCCGCCACGGCCGGGGAGGTGGTGGGCAACCCCGGGGGTACGCGGCGCGCCGCGCGCTGGCGGCGACGAGCCAGGGCGACGACTACGCGCGGTCGCTGGTGGACTACCTGGAAGGCGTGGACGCCATGAATCTGCCCCGAGCGGCATCTCGCGCGCGCACCTCCGCGCCATCAGCTGGGTGGGCATGTCGCTGTACCAAGGCCGACTTCGGGTGGGGTGCGCCGGCGTTCATGGGGCCGGCGCTCATGTATTACAGCGGCTTCGTGTACGTCATGAACGCGGCGGGCAAGGAGGGTGCCCTCGCGCTCGTGCTGTCGCTGGAACCGGAGACCATGCCGGAGTTCAGGAAGGTGTTCGCCGAGGAGCTCGCCGGCCTGAGGTGCTCTAGACGTGTCGTACGTGCATGCGTACTCTCTATTTATAAACCTCGAAGTAGTGTAAATCAAGTTGCATGCGTGGTACGTACGTGGCTATTGTATAGACGTGTGTACGTGCGCGTATAATTGCTGTTGATCCATGCCAGTTATTTCGTCTATGGCATGTGTGCTACTACTACATATACATGGATGTGAATGAGACTGTCCAGCTCTAATTAAGCTGTGAAGTCTTTGGATGCCAAGTCATGCATGACATATGACTATATGAATGTCTATATTGGTTTTCACATATATTTGACAAATAAATAAAGAGAACACATTTAGATATTTGTGGAAGATGCCTCACTACTCGACAGATGGGATCAATGGCATCAAAGATGGCATGGAGACTAGAAGAAGGGTGTCGACACCATATTTCGCCTTAGTCACTTGACAAGTTTGGAAAAGAGGGATGTGATATTCGCCTTAGTCACTTGACAAGTTTGGAAAGAGTGGATGTGGAACGCAAGTTGCTTCCGCAACGCCTCTTCCACTACCGGGCCCAACTCCTAGCCAAAATCAAGCATACCGTCAATCAATGGATCGGGGCCGGGCTTGCAACCTTAGTCGCTAAATTCGTGAGTAATCAGCATGCAACTCCATTTGGGAGGCAGCGATGAAATATAATTTTTTATCCTCCCCAATGTGCATTTCCACGTGATCTTATAACTCTCCTACTTAATACAAATATGCACAAACTCCACGTACGGCCGGTGAAACATCGTCCTATGACGCAGACATCACATCGGCCATCATATCTTGAACCGGCTTCGTTCACAAAGCACCACGTGCGTGCGTATACGCCAAGTATACACGTCGAAGGATATCGGCCGGTCGTTCCATCAGACATGATGACCAGCGACTGGTGGCCATGATTAAAGATCGGGCCGGCTGGGCAGGATCGAAATCGAGGTTGAAATTTTCTGACCTGTCCCCACACTGTCCGTCCACGACGACGATGGAGGGTCGGGGTTGGTGAACCGTGAACGGCCTCGCCATGCATGCATGGGAATATGAATTGCGTCACGCCCATTGTCACCATGACGAAGGCGGTAGATCGCGTACAATAACGTTAACTGCACACAAAGAATATACATTGAGAGGATCGATATCCACTAGTCTAGAAAGTGGAAGTATATGCTTATAGAAGCAGATTTAACTTTTACCTTGCCCACCCCAAAACTCCGTCACTGGTCGTCTCGAGTCAACTGTCAAAACCAGTTGGAAACTTGGAATGGAAGAAAAAAAAGATTCCTGCTTTTTGAATGCTTTTTACGAATACGACCTGATGTGTGGCCAGTCACTAGCAAACGGATCACAACTTCCTCTGCTTTTTGGTAACCTTTTTTGACCGATCCGGCCGGATGCTGCTAGGGGAATGTTACGCGTTTCCGTTATTGACGGAGCAAAAGTTAATTTGGTGTCAACTTGTAATGATTTGTTAGTGCTAGGTCCATCAACGTTTTCATACCGCATCGAATTAACAAACAGAGAATGCGTGCGTGCCATGCTTTTGAATTCATGCCAAAATCAAAACCTGATGATGTGACATGAGCTGCTTATATGATAATTACGCTCTTTGCAACCAACCGACGATCGACAAAGTCACCGGCCTGATCAAAGCATAGATAGAAACAACGCTGGTAGTATAAGGTACGTGTCTGCTGGGCCGGTCAGGCAGGTGTGCACTACACAACTACGTACTCCGTACACATACACACGTACGACCTCTTACCAACCAACCCTCTCAGTAGTAATATTTATAGTAGTACTTCAGTAATTATCTGGATTCTTCAGTAATTATCATATCGTCTGGAGCCTCGCCACCTCCTCGGTGGTAACACCTTCCCGAACTCCGGCATGCTCTCCGGGTTCCAGCGACAGCGCCAGCGCGACGGCGCCGTCGCTTCCCTGGCGCCATCACGTACACGAAGCCGCTGTGGTAGCGAGCGCCGTTCCCATGAACACGGGCGCGCCCCACCGAAGTCGGAGTCGTGCAGCGACGCATCCATCCAGCTGATGGCCCGCAGGTGCGCGCGCGAATGCCGCTCCGGGGCAGGTTCATCACGTCCACGTCTTCAGGTAGTCCACCAGCGACCGCGCGTGGGCAGTCGCCCCTGGTTCGTCGCCCCCAGCGCCCGCCGCGCCGCGTAACCCACGGGGTTGCCCACCACCTCCTCGACCGTGGACAGCACCGACGTGCGGATCACCGCGTTGCCGAAGTAGCCCGGGGGGCAGGGCGGCGCCAGGCGCGCGCGCATGTCCACCATGGAGAAGAGCCGCGTCTCGGCGTCGGCCGGGAACGCGACCGCGCCCTGCACGCGCACTGCCACACCAGCGCCACCACCACGGCGCGGAACGTCGACGAGCCCGCGCACCGCGCCTTGAGCGCCTGCACACGAGACTTGCTCCAGCGTGATGATGGCGCTCGCGTAGCCGGAACCGGCGACCACCGCGTCGCTCCGGCGATGGCTCGAGCTTGTACTCCGGGTGCTCGTACGTCACCGCGCGCTTCGCCGAAGGACGTGCGCTCAGCAGCCGCCGGTCGTCAGCATCGGCGGCAGGGGCGCCTCGCCGCCGCCGCCGCGGGCGACCGCCCACGTCTCCGCAGTGCGCGGCGCTCCTGGCGTCCCACGACCGAGTGGTGGCAGGGCGAGGCCGAGCACGACGCCGCCGCAGCGCAGGCGGGTGAGCTGCACGAACAGCAGCGCGCACGGCGGGTTCGGCGCGGGCGTGGCGGGAACCAGCAGGTCCCGCATCTCGTCGCACGGCACGAACTCGTTCTGCAGCTCGTCCAGCGTGTACTCGGACCGCGCGGTCACGAACACCGCGCCATCGGCCGTGCAGTCGATCTGGACGCCGGTGGTGGCGGCGTCGAGACCGAGGCGGCCGGCCCGGCGGGTAGAACGATACCAGCGCCCGGGCAAGGCTGTCCTTGACGGCGTCGGTCTCGAAGAACTCGGGCTTGTCGTTCGTTCTGTAGAAGTAGACCGTGGGCGTGTACCCGCGGCGTGCGGCGAGGTCGAGGTGAGATTGACAGCCAGACGGCGCCCGCCGGCGTCTCTCGGCCGGGACGACCAGCTCCGTCGTCAACTTCTCCCACCATTGCCATTGGCTCTTTCCTGACGAAGACGGTGGGTTTTTGTTTGCCCTAGCTAGAAAGGTGTTGCTGCGGCAGGCGTGAGTGCTTCCCCTGGCGTTTCTGGCGGGCGTTTCTGTTTGTTCCACTGCTGTGCTGTGCCTGTGCAGTGATGTGGGGTTGGGATGGTGGCTTTGATCTCTTCTGCGAGGGTTTATATAGGAGGGGCTACGGCCTCCGGGTTTTTGGAGGATTCTTGGGGTTGGTGGATCCCCGGACTGGGCATGTTGTAGAAGAGTGCGCGCCAGTTTCGCTTGTGCAAGTCTGAGATTCTTGACTGAGTTGACTGCATGCATGCACCAAAACGAGTGGAGAAATTCAAAACAAATTTTCTTTGAAAGGTTCAGGGGGATGCACTAGGAGATGATTGCCTGGTCAATTGGAGGAGAATGCTATCGCTGAAATGTTTTAAGGGGCTTGGAATCAAAGGATCTTCAAAAAAACTCAATGTAGGCTGTAGCAATGTGCTTACGGTGGTTTTTTTTTTTTTTTTTTTTTTTTTTTTTGACAAACAGCTTGCCGGTGGTTGATCCTGACAGACCTCGATCGCACCTCAGTCTCTTGGTGCTGGACTAGGGTGCAAATTTTTGGCATGACAGATGGTTTTTCTGGAAATGCAAAAACAAAAATTGCACCTCTATGTTTCTAAATTTCTAATTGGCTAGGCGAAAATATTTAACCGTAGGGTATGTTTAGTTACAGGTCGCCATTTGTCACACCACAACCAGCACAATGACAGGAACAAGATAAAAGTTGTTGTTCGTCTTCATGTCGAAAAATAAGCCACGCTAAATTGCGTGATCTGGTCGCATTTCCTACCGCACTAAGTAGTTGACCTACAAGCGTACAAAATAAAAAATAAATATATCATTGCAATGCAGGAGCTGGGTATGGGGCAACGCTGGTTCTTCCTTACCCACTCAACATGTTGAATTGGTTCATTTTTCTCTCATCAATGAGTCGTCCTTTAGTCACTAGTAGATTAATATTATAAATACCGTTCCCAACCCTATTTAATAATCGTTTTGGGAACCGATTACCCTGACTAAAGGTTCCAAATGCCTTTTAGTCCCGGTTAAGCAACCAGGACTAATGCCCATCCTCAAAATTAAAAAAAATCTTGGAGACCGCTTGTAAGTATTTTGAGATTCAAAACCCAAGACCCCTTGCATAGTATGTAGATTTTTACCAACCTCGCCTACACACCACATGTGACAAAAGTCCCAGACGCTCTCCCTTTTCTTAATTCACTCATATAGGGTCTTTAATCCCCGTAAAGATCTTTAGTCCGGGTTGATAACACCAACCGACTAAAGCAGTGGCATTTTAATCCCCGGGTTATGCTAACAATAACCCGACTAAAAGCCCCTCCCATGCAAAAAGTAGTTGGTGTATCCGCTGAGAAGCGAGACTTTTAGTCCCAAATGGAGCCACCAACCGACTACTATATTCTTTTAGTCTGGCTCAAAAAGTTCGAGACTAAAGCCTGAAGGAAAGTCCTGCTCTCTTACAAGTGAGTGGTTGAATTGATTTTTGTTGCGCCAACCTCGACGGTGAGTAGATTTCGTTTTGCCACTAAAGAAAACCCCGAGAAAGCTACCACAAAACAAAAAGAGCAAAAACTCATCATATAGATTGTGGTGCTCGTTTTGACGCCATCCTAAAAGGAGATACCTTGGCAAAACACTCAAGTTCACTGCCCACGTTTTACCGTCTGAACTCTTAGAAAAATATATATGACCGTTGGGCTACAAGTAAAATGTCATGGCCAGTATTTTAGCTTCACGATGTAACTTGTAGCCAATCACTTTCCAAAGGAAACATCGTATTTACCAAGGGGATCTTCATTCTAGTCTAGTCAAAAAGATGGTCCACAAAGTTAGGGCACAGTTCCTGATAGGCCGACTGCCGATCCTCAACTGGGTCGTAATATTGGTCCAAAAGATAGATGGTTGGTGGAGAGACGAACCAATAATCAGAAATTCCGAGAGGCTTGCAAGCAGGCCAAAAAGATCGATGACCCGGTCATGCTCCCTATTTCTCCCAGCCGGCCGGCCGAAATCCAACTTTGCAACGTAAATATGTTGTCAAAAAAAAAAAAAAAAAAACTTTGCAACGTAAATAATGCATCAAACTGTTTTTATATAGAAAGCTAGGCGGCAAAAAAAGTTTTTGCTAATTTTTTATTAGACAAATAAGAAAAAAGCAAAATGCAGTCTACATGTAAAAGAAAGAAAACCACTTATTTCGATATGACTACACGCAGCACGCAGGCCGCCTACCCCATCACTACTCTAGGAGGAGAAGGAAATAAAAACACCAACAACACCTACTGATAATATATAGCTAAACATGTTAACTATTCAATAAGTCACTTGTCTTGCACAGAATGCATCAAACTGTTCAAGTGGTAACGCTCCTTCATTTGAAACGAGGGATTGTTTTCCTATTCCCCTGTATTTTTCTTCTGAACCGATTGCTATATATTTTTTACGCTGTTCTTTTAAAAATTTTTGCGTCACACAAGGATGTTTTGAATGGACAGAAACACACGACACGACAACACGTAATACACGGATTGTGTTTGTCGTCACGGCAGATGAAATGTCCACTAAGGGTACACGCCGAAGATACTACGTTTGATCTACAGTATAATACTACGTTTGATCTACGTTCTTTCTACACGTGTCTCCTACGGGAATACGGGCAGCGATCGTATCGTACCTACCCAGCTACTACCCGACGCAAAGCAAGGTACACGCAGAGAAGTGGTTGTAGTATTTTTTGTGTGCCGGAAATGTCATAAAATTTATTTTGCTTGCCGAGCGATGCAAAGTAACGTAGAAGAGTACAGTGGCGATGGTCGCACTATCCTGGTGCACAGCTATATTGAGTACAGTGGGTGTGGTCGCACTCGCATCCGGCCACACACAAAAAAAAAAAAAGTAGTAAGAGCTAAATTTTTGCTATGTTTCATCCCAAATTTATAAAACATTGACTCACAAGCGTACGTGCACTCCCTTGGCCTGGATATTCCCTACCTCTACCAGTGAACTTTCCAAGTTAAACCATGCATAACAAGCGTTTTGAATATACTAAACGGACACTAAGACACAGCACCTAATATGCATATCTTATCAGGTTTACAGAAGGCATGTAAAATGCCTCCCCAAATCCTCGAGTTCTACAGTATGATATAGGAGTAGCTAGCCAGCTTTTAGATTTAACAAGTGGCACTGATGAGCGCTTGACATTTAGGACCAGGAGTCAGACGTGCCTACCCTACGCAAGGTATATAGGTACGGTGGTACTCTCGCAGAAGGTGCTTTGCTAATTTTTTACTGACATTATTTTGCAAATTTTATTTTGCTTGCCATGTGATGCAAGGAACGTAACTTAAAGAATGTCGTATAAGATTTCACTGGCCGGGTAGCAATGCAATAGGTCAATAAAAATATCACAATACTAGCTGTTCATGCCGCGCGCTCCTGTGCCTTATATATATGTTTATGTTGCATTGGTCTCAACTACTCAATAAATCCATGATCAAAATAAAAATACCTAACATGCTATGTAAAAGAAATTCACGAACCGAGCATATATTATATCCCGTTGAATCCTTGTACGTACGTGGTAGATTAACCCACCCAACCAATCTAGAATTTGAAGAACCGCCTATATACCAAATATATATTGGGCGTGTGGCAATATCAATTGAAGGTTCATTCAATATTTATCATCATACAAAATTTGAGTTGCAACTAAAACTTTTGCAAAGAGACCCCCACCTCCTGTCTTTTTTGGAGACGAACATTTAGCAGCCCACGCTAATTCATAGGCTAATTTTATTTTTCAAGTTGCACAATTTTCATTTGAAACTTATTTTGCATGGTAAAATGCTCTATCCATCTATATATTTTATCGGCATGTTATGTGGTGTTTTTCTTTAGAATTACGGGACTTTTTGAAGTTGGTGTGGGAGCACACAAGAAGTATCCTAGGATGCATGTGTGGGAAAATAAAAACCATTTAGTAGTGAATTATTTTGCATGTTAAAGCATGCATGCCCCTTGAGATCTACGGCATATATAAGTACCTCTTATTATAGAATAGACTTTTACTGTTGAGCACTTGACATTTAGGATAGTTTTAAGGACACTCATAATGCACTTTTTACCATATAGAGTCTTTTTCTATTTATTACCATCATATTTATTGCACTTTGCGTGAGGTAGCGCTGATGTGGCAGTATATATTCTAGTTCAATGGAGAGTTTCACATCCCCGCTTCCAAGATGTGAAACTTTTGGCATGAAATATGCCCCCAATGGCACGCACGTTTCATTGCACGCTTCACAAGCTCAAGGGTCCCACAACCTCTCTCTCATTGCATGGTTTAATTGCATAGTTCCATGGTGAAACTCTTATTTTATCTCAATGGGGTTTCACCTTTGTTTCCAACGCATGTGAAACAAAGGCCAAAGGTTTTACCATGGTGAAACTTTTTCCTTCTTCTCCTAGGCTAAATGCAAAAAGTGAAGTTTGGTGATGTGGCACTGCATTTAATGTGCATGAAACACTCATGAAACCTCCATTGAGAGACCGACTTAATAGAAGAGAGAGGGAGAAAAACAACACTCCAAGTCTTATTTGGACTCCAAGTCCATGTTACCTAAGGTAATAATAGTTTTAGACTCTATGGTAGAGTCTCGAATTGTGAGTTCCCTAACTAATTAGCAAAACACTCATCCAATTATAATCAAATGAATAATCGGACAAGCTCCACCACCACATTCTAGGCCCCATTAATCAGTGAGCGAACGACAGTTAGATTTAAAAACCAGAGGTCAATCCCACGGCTCCCTTATGACTTTTCCTATTTAGAAAAATTGTTTCACAAGTTCATTTTTTTTTAGAAAGTTACTAAATTGTATTGATAACTTACGGTATGTACGCATAACTTTTATGTCATTACTTATAACCATGACTTCTCATCATGACTTTTAACCTTTTTAGAAAAAAAAAAAAATGTATTCATAACTTCTCATTTTGGAAAGTTACAAAATCAAACTCATAACTTTTTTCATGATCATAACTTTTTTACCTTTTTTTAAAATATTTTCGTAATTCTCTAATTTTGAAAAGTTACAAAGTTATAGTCACAACATTACTCTTACGAAACAACTTATAACCACAACTTCTCATCATGACTTTTTTTTTATTTTTTCCGTTTCTAGAAAAACAAAAAATTATTTTTCAGGGATTTCTGTTTTTTAAAGTTACAAAGCTATATTCATAGGAATATTCATAACTTATGTAAAAGAAAAGTCTCAGCTCCAAAGACAATAAAAATGGTTAGATTAGTATGCAAAAGAAAAAGAAGAAGAAAAAGAGAGAAACCCACTAACAAGGAAAAAAAAAGAAAAATAGTGAGGAAAAGAGAAAATAAAAGAAATGAGAAAAAGAGAAAAGAAGGAATAGAACAACAAAAAAAAGTGAGAAACCCACTCGCAAAAAGAAACTTCCTTAAATTAGATTTGCAATAGAAAGTAGAGAGGACGTTGAGAGAAGATGTGAGATGCTCTACCACTTGTCTACTAAAGGTCCACCATGTGATTATTAGTGCAGTGCGCGTCGTCGTACTCGTTTGGAATCGAGCAAACGACCGCGGAAATGGAATTACGCACTTCAGACTAAGAGTCAGAAAGTAATCCGCCTTCCCTATTCGCTGCTAAATATATATAATGACTTTTACAGAAAATGTTTACTATAAGAAAACAAGATGGCCGGCCTGCACGGTAGCAATGCATAAAAATTGCATACTTTGTCAATGGGTACTAATTAATACTGGTCCCAATATACCGCGCCCGCTTATATATATGCTTCATGTTGGTCTGAATTGTTCAAACGCATGAGTAGTTAGTGCTAGTGGTGAGTGAATAGTTCTTTAATCCCCTTTCTTTTTTACTGAATCTTGACGGAAACGTGCGGTCCGGCCTGAATATATTATGGTACATGTATGTACATGTACTTCTTGTGCACGCGTTTGGCGTTGATCGATGGGAGCGTTTTTTAAACAAGAGGCCGGTTTCTTGTGGTGTAACAACATGTGGGGTTTTCGGTTCCACTGGCCTGCATAAAAAGAAATGCTTGTGATGTGCTTCCGAGAGATGGTGGGACAATATTTGATGTGGGAACGAAGAGTAGACAGCATGTTATGCATGTACTCTGTTGTGCATGTACCGTACCTCCGATCCATCCGAAGAATAATACTTATAATTCTATTTATCCTTACGTTATATATTTCTAAGTTTACAATTAACCAAATAACATATATAACTCCAAACAGGAATTATTATCATAAATACTTGTATTTTTTGTTATAAATTTGGTCAATTTGAGATTCTTTTTGGAACAGATAGATATTTAGTATATGGGCGCGTTGATGATTTTCAGTTGCCTAGAAAATAGTAACTCCATATTTTTTCCTAACAAGGCTAACTATTGTGATATAGTGAAATAATGAAGAAATGTAACTATCCCACGATTATGCTTGCAAATTTGACCGCCAAGCACGAGCCGCACCGCCATCATGCGGGCGTCGGGCCAAAGACGCCCGATTGTATAGGCCGCCGCGGGCCGCCACTCGAGCCGCGCCGACACGACGCGCGCATAGCCCTCCGAAAACGATGGAGGCCCGGTGGTGGCCGACATATTTTATAACTCTATGAAATTGAAATTGGCCCAAACCCACAATGGTCATTTATAAAGCACCTACTCTCCCTAACCCCTAGTTTCTCTCCCCATACTGATAGCCGCCAAGGCCCTCAAGCAGTAGCCTCTCCGTCCCCTCGTGTCGGCGTCAGCGGTCGCGACTCCCCTCTCTGTAGCAATCGTACCACCTCCTCCTCCCTTTTTGCCTCCTCACTCTCCGGTCTCCTCTAGTGACGACGCTTTCCCTACCTCTCCTCCTCGTATACACATAAGGTAGATCTAAGTGCATCACAAGAACTATGTCTAGTCAACATATCATTATAATTTAGAACAAAGGATGCATAAGAATCATTTTGTGCTACCTTGTATACAAGAATCATGAGTTCCCAACAAATTAAGAGCTAGCTCAACAGAGTGCTAAAGTGCACCAAATTATTATGACTAAGAATCATGGTGCGGCGTTACCTACCCCCGGGCGATCCTGTATCACAATGAGTACTATATAAAGTGAAACGACGAATGCAAAAAGAATGAGAACACCCAAGTCACCTACAGAACTTTCATATATACGTCAAAAAAAAAGTAATCGGAACGTTGTAGAAGTGATTAAAATTTGACCATCTAGTCTCTATATCTATAGTCATGTGGAGACGAACTTACCTTGGTCATGGTTGGGTTGGTGTCTTTTGTACGTGAGTCAGTCAAGGCCGGCCCCAATGCAACAAATGCACGTAAAAATGTGTGCTGTCTCTACCTGGGCATCGTATCGTTTCGTGTGGTCAACATCGCATCGCAATGGCTCCATCGCATCGCATTGCCACGTACAGGCCAGCAGAGGCCAGCAGCTGGCCGGCCCCGACCTGCCCGCGCGCACGTACCAAAA
Source organism: Hyparrhenia diplandra (assembly GCA_015847255.1). NCBI lineage: Eukaryota > Viridiplantae > Streptophyta > Magnoliopsida > Poales > Poaceae > Hyparrhenia > Hyparrhenia diplandra. Next base: position 87,636 of record JADLZK010000328.1, on the reverse strand, counting down.
CCCCATGGACTTGAGAGTCACAGAAATTGGAATTTCGGCACACACGCGTAGACTTTGCCTTTGTCTTGTTACGTTTGGTCTCCACTGGGCTAGGCGCCTACGCTAAGCCTAGTGTCACACAGCACTGCATCACTGATGCCGTCATCTCTGACTCTCTCACACGTACTAGGAGTTTATACAGGTATGATGAGAATCATGTTACATCCAGGGCTCCATAGCACTAGTCTAAAGCCAAGAGTGCGGTGAAAGTAACGCCACTAATCTAAGCTAACATTATTAGAGCAAGTCTAATGAAGCTGGGGCGGGCTAAAATGCAGATGCACATCAGCATGATTCGACGTGGGGAGAGAGAAAAACCATGAGAGAGAATGAAGTTGGCGATTCGCTTCACGCCAGCTCCAAGCGAGGCGACTTTTGCACAGCTTGAGCAGCTTTCCCTCTCCAACTCCACGTTGCTGCTAGGCTCGCAGAGCATTGATTCGATCATGGGGTCCATCACCAGCTTTCCCTGCTCGCGTGTGACATGGTGTTTTCTCTAGCCAGCAGCGGGCGTCCTTATTAATCTTGCTCTTAGAGCATCTCAAGAGGTGAAAGTATTGCCATTAATCTCGCTAACATTAGTAGAGCATCTCAAGAGACTAGCTATAAAAAAATTCTAGGGGGTTTTGATGATTTAGCTATTTTCTAAAATTTTGTCGAAAATAGCTAAAATAGAATTTGACAGCCATACAACTACTCTTCCGGTTGCTCTTAGAGCCCTGCTGGTATTTTGCCAAACCAAAATTCAAAGCAAGTTCACAAAAAATTGGCATGCCATTGGTTTGGTAGCAAAAATTTTAGCAACACCTACAAAAAGTTTGGCAAGATAATTTGTTTCCCCTTGTTGACACTTTTGGTAGCAAACCAGAACCAATATTTTATTGATTAAAAGTTTTTGTGGTTGGCTACAAAGTTTGTCATACTCCCTCTATATATGATTTAGATGTCGCTCTAGAGCATCCGGCCATTCTCGCTAAAGGATGTCGCCGAGTGCTTGCATGTGCCATTTGGGACCTATTCCTTCTTCCCTTCCTTCATCCAACCAGTAAGCCATTCAAAAAATGCAGCAAAAAGTGTGTCCGCCAAGTATCAAACCCCGATACCTAGGGTCAAAGACCACACCTCGCCACATTAACCGCCGAAGCTATCATCGTTTCTAGTATAAAAAGCACCCACTGTTGTATTTAATAAGGGCACAATATTGAAAATACCCTCCTAATTAATCACTCCTTGGTAGGCACAATCATGTCCTAAACAACCTCTAAATCATATAATTAGGGTGTACAAGGATTTGTCAAGCCATAATTTTGCTAGTATCTAGTTGGCTTCTAAAACTTACTAACTTCTCTCATATTTGGCTTGCCAAATCTTGTAATTTTTTGCCCAAACTTTTAGCTTGTTAAATTCTTACCTTGACAAATTTTAGTAGTAGTTAACAATTTTACACCCTAAGTTACCAAAATGTTTGCTTGTCCTAATAATATTGATATATTCACGTTTCAGATTTAGATTTGGCATGACAAATATTGATCTTCAAGGCAAGCAAAGAGCAAGCACATCATGGGCCAAACATTGATCGTGGACCAAATCTATTGGGAGCAGGTATTCAGATCCAGTCGAACAGCTCAGCTTGCAGCCCCTCGAGTTCTCGACTCCGAATGCCCCCTCCTGGTCCGCCTGGCCCGGTTGCTCTCCTGCTTTTCGTGGCTCAGCAGCAGCCCATACCCCAGGCCACCACCCACAACTGACCAGGCAGGTCACGAACCACCATGGCTACTGGTTCAAGTCACCCACTACAGCAGGGCTTGGGCGCCTGGGCGGCTGGTCCCAGCTGCGAACTGTCGAAAGTGTCGATGCCCCCTTCGCCTCCTCGCTCCCGCATGTGCATACTGCATCTGTGTTGCACCGCCGCTCTAGCTCATTTGACAGTGCAAATTGTGCAGCCATCGTCACTCTTTTGCTTTCCGAATAATTATCTAATCTAATGATTAAATTAACTATGTAATGCAAGAATTTGGTAACCTAAAAGTTGGGCAAAAAAAAAATTGCCAAAGATCTGCCAAATGTGAAAAGGGTTGAGAGAATCGGCCTATTCACGGACATCAATCCGCGTTCCCGCTCGATCCAAGAGAAAGAGGCGTAGGAGTTCACCCCTGGCATATTACCCGCTGCTCATTACGAACCCAAACTACCCCGGATCGAACCCGGAACTACCCCGAACCCGTATTTTGGGTTTGAGTTCGATAGCAAATCAATACCCGGTCTTTTATTGGGTAATCGGGTAGTAAGTCGCTGTACCCAAACTACCCAAATTACCCGGAACTTTTGAAGTTGAAGGAGAAATTGAACTGAGTTGTTCTTTTGAATATGTGCTTGTGCAGCCGAGTATGGAGGACTGGGATGCCGCAGTCTTCCCTGCCATCACTTTATCATTGTTTTTGTTTTGAACTTTTGTTCTTGTCTCATTAAACCATGTGTTTGACACTAGCTTACAAGATCTTCCTGGCAGTGCTTGGCAACTTGCTATTGCCATGGGTGAAGTGAAGGTCCTGTCGTGTGTCCTGTGTGACTATCAATTTTATTTGTGAATGTGTCGTTTGCACTTGCAACTAAATTATGATGATTAAGTATCCTCCGGCAATGGCCAATGCCTCAAATTTAATTATTTATTTTTTTCCGTGATATATAATTCTATGGCAAAATTATATGATGTTTGAGGGGTTTGCTATGATTCTATATATTTTCGTAGAATGGGTTTACCCGAACCCTAACCCAATTTAGGTACCCGGTTATGGTAATGGATTTTGAGGGGCTGATTTCGGTAGCTGCATTCTATTACCCTAACTTTTAAAACCGAATTACCCGACCCGGACATGGATCGGTAAACTTAACGCCCAGGTGAGTAGGAGTTGTAGATAGATCCCGTTTCCCTGCCCCTGATCCCAAGAAGAACACACGAGAACCAATGTATGTATGAGGGAACCATCTCTTCATTAGTCATCATAGATACACACATAGTCTCTTTATATAGATGTAGCCATCAAAAAGATATATATGGTAGCTTCCAAGGCCCATATGGTATGAGCCCATCATTCCTCTAATTGAGGAATTCTTAACACTCCCCCTTGGAATAATACCATGACAAATATATGCCTCGTTAAAAATCCAAAAAAAAACAATGGGAAAAATGAAGAAAAAAGAGTGCATTATTGTCGATTTAAATGCATTTGCACATTGTTAAGCCTCATTAAAAAACCTTTTACATGAGAAACTTCAAAAAACTCATCAAAAGAAAAAAGAGTACAAATATATGTCTTCGACAAATTGTGACCTTTCCTGGATCATATCATTTTGAATTCTCTATAATCTCGGATCAAGGGTTAATACTCTAGGTGAGTTCTCCCTCTCAACATTGGCCATGTAATCTAAGTATATGTCAAAAAAAAAAAACGCCTACAGAAGCATATACATATAGAAACCGAAAGCAAGTATTTGCATGCATAGTCGATCGTTTCATATAACCTTAACATTACGTTACTTCGGAACCCATGAAATTAAATTATACATAAATAAACCCATACTTAAATGGCATCATGATAGAGGCTTCAATTTCATAGAGCTTTCAAACTCACCCTTTTTAGAAATAACACCTTCTAGGTATTATTTGAGATCTTCAAGTCTCATGAATTATGATCAATATCATGTAAATACTCCCTGATGACAACATTCATTGAGGTCATCCACCGCCACGACATTAGTCGTTATTCGCAAATAAAACATAGGCATGAATAGTCCAAGGGAGATTATATATAAGATGTGATTTCACAATAGTTAGTCTTCATGATATTTGTTTCACCGCTCTTCAAGAACAATAAGAATAAAGAATAATGCTAAGAGCATTGTCATGCATATATTAGAGTGTGCATTTGTGCAACACAAAGTTGCAAAGACACACCTTCGAGATGTGATTAATAATCATTATTTGATATTTTTTTTTTCATTCATCATAGTCGTGACTCCTTCAGATTGGCTTCTGCATTCTTTCATGAATCTTTTAATACATAATAAGACATCATTGTCTACAAAACTAGCGAAATGGGGCGTATTGCTAGTAGCACCAAATATATCATACAACTTTTCGAAGATATTTCAATTCTAAACTTCAGTGGATAATACTATCTATCAAGTGTATATACATGCATAGCAAAAGCTCATGGAATGCACATGTGCTTATATGGTATACATTTTGTTGCTTTTGGTTCCTCCTTTTATTATCTCTTGGTTCATGTATGGGTCTTTTATCCCTTTCAAGGAATTCACATATTTTGGTGCATTTGGACTTATAACCATATTCCTTCTCGGGAAAAATCCTTGAGGAGTTGTTGTCTTTATGGAGAGGTTACTTCACATAAAGGACATTATTGGTACAGATTTTAATATTGCTTTTTCTATGGATTTTCGTAATCCTATTATTTGCATATTTAATTCATGCCATTAGCCAGATTCATTATATAGTGGAACATATTTTTACGTAACTTATGTCGAGAGTCAGTCTATTATGACCATTTGAAACATCGCCACCACACATTTTCAATAATGACCCATAATCATCGAGAACATCAGGTTCAAGATATTCACTAAGCGATTTTTGGTTCAACCTCACTTGCATGTTTCATTTGACCGATATGAGAGCTTCAAGCACTCTTGCCATGGACTTTGTTCCCGATCCGATTCTCATAAAGAGAGACTCAATTAGCAAATCTATAGAGGTAAACAAGTGTCGACACATATATTCCTCTCGACTTTAAACATCTTAATAATGATCTTCACCGATCGGGTATATCATTGACCTTGCCAAATGATTCCCCTCAAGTAACACGCCGTAAGTTTTTTTAACGTTAACACGTTTAAGTGTATATTAACTATAAAGGATCATCACTAGAATTATTGACTAGATTGTGATTTGATCACTAAGATTCAAAATGAACTTAGCAAATAAGTGGGTAAATACAAGTTACTTTCGTTCCAAATTATAAATCATTTCAAATGGATATACTAAAATATACATAGCAAAACCGATGTACCAAAATACACAAAGTTTAATTAATAATTTGGAATGGATGGAATAGATTGTTGAATCCAAGGCGGGGTGGTGAAAAAAATAATGCAACTTTAGTTCCATCTTTACTCAAATCACATATGGAATAAAAGTATGATTATATATTCTATGATGATTCCAACCATACTAATTTGATATTGTAAATACAAATAATTTTATAAGGACCTCCTTTAAAATATTGATTTTTGTGTTTCTTTTATCGAATTAAGAGAGGGAAAAGGGAGTTCTATGTATAAGAGTAAGAACCCTCCGGGACAAAATGTACTCAAGAGTAGCAACAAGAAAAATCAAACTCACTTAAGGGCTTTACCCTCTCTCTATGTTTTTTTTTAGTATACCCTCTCTATGTTGGCTCTCTTTCTTTTGCAACATATCCTCTTTGAAGGCCACCTGCATTTGCAACTAAGTATTGTTAAAATTCATTTGTTCCTTTCTTTCCAAATGGTTTTTAGGAAGCTTTTCCTTCCAAGTGTTCCATGTGGTGTGTAGATCACCATTCCATGGAAGCATCTTTTATCGGTTTTGGGCAACTTTTTATGCGGGTTTTCTTTTTCCCACCCATTGTCCATGTGCAGAGGGTTGGGTATGGATTGCGTGGAGTTGTGTGTCGGGGTAATAGCTTCATTAGTGAAGTGGAGTATGCCGAATGGGGCCTAAGAGCGCTTGTAGTGCATAGCACCGTGTTCGGTTCAATAGAGGGATCCAATCGACTGATGACGCTTCATACTACCATCATCTCCGCGGTCCATCGAACGGACTCAACTCGATATAAGGACCCACACACGTGAAAAGAAATGGATGTAGAAGCGTTTCTTCCCGCAAAATCTTCATCGGCCTTCTTTCCCCATTCTTATTCCCCTAAGCGATCACAAGGCTTCCATCCGAAGTTCGTAGATTTTCCACATCCCGACCTAGATCGCCACATCCGTAATCAAGCCTCGCGTGCGATGACCCCTGCACTTCCCACTAGTACATAAAAAGAACTTCCATGGCGCTTTTTTTTTACATTTATCGGTGGATTTTGCAAACGCACGGGCAAAGGTTGCGATATCACTGACAACCGCGTGGTGGTTTTCAAAACCCGACACGGATAATCAAAAAAGAAAAAAAAATAAAAAACTCAAATCCTCGAACCCTAACGAAGCGGGATTTGGGCCTGGCTATATATCCGGCCGCTCGATCCGCAACGCCACCGCGGCCACGAGCCACCGCACGCCTCGGTGAGCCAAGCAGGCCGCCCCGCGCCCCAAGGCCGCTGAGAGAGTAGAGGAGAAGAGGGGCCACCGGATTAGAGGGAGTGTGAGAGGAGGCGCATTCGATCTAGAGTGTGTGAGAGAGGAGGAGCACCTGGGCGTATAGGGAGCGCCGACGCCGCTTCGGCGATGGGCCTCTATGGAGTGGAGGAGGGAGAAAAGGATTGTAACCTGAAACCCCAAATTCTCATTTTTATATACTTAGTTACGGCTCGAGCCTGGACTGGCTAGTTGGGCCTCGGTCTTTTAACCGTAGGGGCCTTTTAGTAAAACTGCCACAATTAACACCCTATTTAATGTGGTGGTTTTTTTTATATAAAAACTGTCACGATAATCATTTTATCATGGCGCTATTTTAATTACCGCTACGGTTAATAAAATAAAAAAGGTCTTTTAAATGATTTTTTTAGTAGTGTCCCCAGCCGCCGATGCCTCGTATATTGTTGAAATTAATTTGTCCTGACTTTTCGCATGCATTTTTCTTTCGATTTATTTTTCTACGGCTGCATTTTCACATAAAGAGTGTATTGTTTGTTTTTTAGTGCTCCGGTTCAGTAAAGAAGCTACGCTCGTACGTTCATATACTTCATAATACTTGAGCACCCATGTGGGCGAAAATCATTTTGTAATACTTGCTTCTCTCACGTGCTATTGCCAATACGACGAACAACAAAGAGAGCAAAAAAAAAACTATAACATCCTTTTAGATTAAAAATTCATGGTCTCAAAATCGTGTGTTGATGTATCTATAAACACTCGATTTTTTCCCTTTGTTTTCAGTTGTTTTAAGGCACGTGAACATTGAGTTGTTGACAGTCATTGAAATGACCGTATAATAGGTAGACAGTCCCAATCTTTAAAGATCCTTGATTCCAAAGCCTCCTAAAACTTTTGAGCGACAAGTTCTTCTCCAAATTGACCAGGCAATGATCACCAGGTGCATCCTCTGAACCTTTCAAAGGAAATTTCGTCGAAGTTCTGCACTCGTTTTGGAGCATGTATGCAGTCAACTGACTCAAGAATCTCAAACGCGCGCACACATGCGAAACTGGCGACTCTTCTACAACATGCCCAGTCGGGGATCCACCAACCCCCAAGTATCCTCCAAACGGACCAAACCCAACCCGTGGCCGTATACGGCTTGAGCCCCTCCTATATAAACCCTCGCAGAAGTGATAAAAGCCACCATCCCAACCCAACATCACGGCACAGCACAGCAGCGGAACAAGAGAAACGCCCGCACAAGCGCCAAGCACTCACGCCTGCCGCAGCAACACCTAGCTAGGGCAAACAACCCACCGTCAAGAGCCGATGGCAATGGTGGAGAAGTTGACGACGGAGCTGGTCGTCCCGGCCGAGGAGACGCCGGCAGGCGCCGTCTGGCTGTCCAACCTCGACCTCGCCGCGCGCCGCGGGTACACGCCCACGGTCTACTTCTACAGAACCAACGACAAGCCGGAGTTCTTTGAGACCGACGCCGTCAAGGACAGCCTCGCCCGGGCGCTGGTATCGTTCTACCCGCTGGCCGGCCGCCTCGGTCTCGACGCCGCCACCGGGCGCGTCCAGATCGACTGCACGGCCGACGGCGCGGTGTTCGTGACCGCGCGGTCCGAGTACACGCTGGACGAGCTGCAGAACGAGTTCGTGCCGTGCGACGAGATGCGGGACCTGCTGGTCCCCGCCACGCCGGTGCCGAACCCGCCGTGCGCGCTGCTGTTCGTGCAGCTCACCCGCCTGCGCTGCGGCGGCGTCGTGCTCGGCCTCGCCCTGCACCACTCGGTCGTGGACGCCAGGAGCGCCGCGCACTTCGCGGAGACGTGGGCGAGCATCGCCCGCGGCGGCGGCGAGGCTCCCCTGCCGCCGTGCTTCGACCACAGGCTGCTGAGCGCGTCCCCGGCGAAGCGCGCGGTGACGTACGAGCACCCGGAGTACAAGCCCGAGCCATCGCCGGAGCACGCGGTGGCCGCCGGTTCCGGCTACGCGAGCGCCATCATCACGCTGAGCAAATCTCAGGTGCAGGCGCTCAAGGCGCGGTGCGCGGGCGCGTCGACGTTCCGCGCCGTGGTGGCGCTGGTGTGGCAGTGCGCGTGCCGGGCGCGGTCTCCCGGCCGACGCCGACACGCGGCTCTTCTCGATGGTGGACATGCGCGCGCGCCTGGCGCCGCCTCTGCCCCCGGGCTACTTCGGCAACGCGGTGATCCGCACGTCGGTGCTGTCCACGGTAAGGGGGAGGTGGTGGGCAACCCCGTGGGTTACGCGGCGCGGCGCGCGCTGGGGCGACGAACCAGGGCGACGACTACGCGCGGTCGCTGGTGGACTACCTGGAAGACGTGGACGTGATGAACCTGCCCCGGAGCGGCATCTCGCGCGCGCACCTGCGGGCCATCAGCTGGATGGGCATGTCGTTGCACGACTCCGACTTCGGCTGGGGCGCGCCCGTGTTCATGGGGCCGGCGCTCATGTACTACAGCGGCTTCGTGTACGTGATGCAGGCGCCAGGGAAGGACGGCGCCGTCTCGCTCGCGCTGTCGCTGGAGCCCGAGAGCATGCCGGAGTTCAGGAAGGTGTTCGCGGAGGAGGTGGCGAGGCTCCAGACGATATGATGATGTACATGTACTCCAGGTGCAGATTGCACGCCAATGTAACCGTGCATGCGTCCTACTACGTACTAATACTGTATATATATTTTTTGGAAACCTTGCCCATTGACACGTATTGTACTAATACTGTATAGTAAATGGTTTTCCCACATCCTGACCATTTAGTACCATTTGAACAGTTTTTTTTTTTTTTTCGTGAACGCCTCTAGGACCTGTGTTTCAATTATGGCGAAAGGAGTTTTTTTAAAAAAAAAGATTGTTAGTCCCGATATATCAAATCGTTTGCGAAGCGGTACCATTGGCAACAAGACTAAGAACCCACAACAATAACCTTACAGTACTAAACGTCGGTCGATTATGCGACAAAGCCGACACCATCCATCAACGCCCAAATCGAACCTAAGGGGAGTAAAACCCGTGTCAATCCACTATGTGGCTGCGCCATGGATGCACTGCACGATGATCACCATGGAGACTAGGGGTACGTTCCTCCACACCTCCTCGGAGACTAGGGGTACCATGGAGTCGAACCCACGACGCTGCTCCGAACTACTCCCTCCGTCTCAATATACTTGACGTCCTAGCGTTGGCATAAAGTTTCAAAATACATGTCGATTCTAGTATCCGGCGGTCGTGCATGTGCAACAGCCTAGTCTGTCACATAGCAGCCTAGCCTGGCATCCCACTCACTCTCTATTTGATCAGCAAGACCTCTCTCTATATATGTCAATTCAGAGCAGCAGCTTTTGACAGAAGGAGTAGGAGCGGCAGAGTCATTCGTTGGATTCCTTGATGCTTGTGCTCGCGCTAAAACGTCAAGTATATTGAGACAGAGGGAGTAAGTAGGAGCGTGCGACGCAGCCACCACTCAATCCGACCCCCCCTAAGTCATCCATGATCTGTCGGAGTCCAGCCGGCTGCAAAACCTGGAATCAATGACCGTTCTACAATTTCAACAGTTGTTACTGTTTGATTTGAACAGTTTGGCGCATGCTTTAACTTGCATAATACTCCTAGAGTCCTAGTAGTCTAGTACGTTCATTAAAGCCTGTTTAGCTTGCATGAAGCAATCTGTGACAGGTGCTGGTGTTTGGTTTACATCATGCAATCACTCTGTGCATCATCGGGTGACTCCACGTATCAACTGGTTTCTCAAAAAAATCTCGGACAACTCCATGCCGGACTGATCCATTCCAAGTTCCCTAAACCAAACAGGCTGTTAATGTTTTTCTCACATCCTGAGGATGTATACTTTTTGTGCTCCACCACCTTCAACCACTCTCTTAGCTTAATTCTAAGAAAAAAATACACCACCAAAATATATAGCGATAAAAAATATTGATGGATTTATAAGGCATGTACACTACAAAAAAATTACCAGGCAAAACAGAAGTAAGAAATTGTGATAGTGAAATAGCAAGATGCCCTATATAGGGTGTGTTTAGATCCCAGATTTCTCCCCAAATTTCACTATACAAAAAGAAGATTCCCCATCACATCAAAAATGCCGCACATGTATTGAAGTCATTTAAATGTAGGTAAAAAATAAACTAATTACCGCTTTAGATGTACATTATGAGGCGATTCTTTTTGAGCCCTAGTTACGCCATGGTAGGATAATATTTACCACTAACAAACGAAACGCGTCTTTACGATTATGACGATGTGACATCCGTCCAAAATTTTGCACAAATTTTGGGTGTTAAACACACCCATATTTAAAAATTAAAGCCAGCCACAAGCGCAACAATACTATTGTAGATACTTCTTTTTATTCTAGGAGTTTTTCTATTTTATAAAATGACTAATTAAACTATGAAATTTGGCTATTAATTTTAGTTAAGCGGTTCAAGTTGCTCTGAATAAGTGAAACAACGAATGCGGAGAATGAGAACCACATCACCCAAGTCATGCGCAAAAAAAAAAAAAACTTATATGTTTATAAAGAAAAAAAAAAAGGTACGCAACGCGTAGCCAAATATATCGAATGGGTAGTCTTGTATTTTAGGTGCCATAATTGGAGATAGTCTAAGGAGGAAAAAAGCGATTAAAATTTGACCATCTAGTGTATATAGTCATGTGCAGAACTTACCTAGTGCACGGTCGTATTCTAGCTTCGGCGTCATGGTCATATGGTTGGGTGGTTGGGTTGGGTTGTCTTGGTGTGACCGTGTGAGCAGTACTGCGTGTGTCTCGGTCAAAGCCCCAATGCTAACTTTGTGCTGTCTCTACTTGGGCATCTCGTCTTGTGGTCTACTCGTACGTAGTACAGTACATCGCATTGGCTCTACCTGTTTCCCACGATCACACACGTACTAGCTACGCGCCACGCTGCTAGTGACAAGGTCAGCAGCCGGGCCTGCCTCGACCTACCCGCACGCAAACCCATGGACTTGAGAGATCCAAACCTTGGAATTCCGGCGTACACTCGTATACGTAGCCTTTGTCTTTGTTACAATTACATGAAGTAAGGTCTCTACTGGGCTAGCACTAGCAGTATAGTTTTTGGTCATTATAGATAAATATAATTATATTCTCTGATGAAACTAACCATACTTCTTTAATGAGACTGGAAAATAAGAATGTATACTATTTTTTGTGGTAGGGACTATACATAGCGTCTAGTTTGTGCAGCTGCAGCCAGCGTGTACCATTTTAATATACTGTTTTTTTTTTTAAAAAAATCTATCAAGGGTTGAGCTGGGTTGAGCTTTGGTCGTTGGCGGGCTGGGCCACCAGTTGGCAGGCTTGGGCCATACTGGGTGCTAGTGTTACTGGGCCTGCCGCACAGATACTTCGCCGTCAAGGAATCAATGACGCCGACTTGCCGAGGAGGAACGAACGGAACACAACAATCTCGTCTCATCCCGGTCCTCGAGCTGCTTTTCCTTCGTCGCCTCGCTCACAGACCGCAACAACCCCACCGTCCTTCCTGCCGCCATCCCGACCCGACGACGGCGGAGGTAGAGCTGCGGCCCGGAGACGGGGAGGAGACTGACGGTCTTGGCCAGGGTCGGGGAACATTGTCACAGACAGACATTCTGATCGAATCCGTCCGCGTGGTGGGCGGATGGAGTGGGACGACGAGTGGGTGGCCGCCGACAAGCTGCAGCACTTCGTGGCGTGCCTCCTCATCGCCCCTGCTCGCCGCGGCGCTGGCCGGCCGCAGCGCACGCCCCGGGCTCCGCCGCCGCGCCGCGGCCCGTGGGCTGCGCGGCCTCGCTCGCGGCCGGCGCCGTAAAGGAGGCCGCGGACGAGGGCCGGATTCTTCGGCTCCGCCGGCGCCTCGCCCAAGGACGCCGCCGCCGACATCCTGGGCGTCGCTGCCGCCGCGCTCGCACTCGCCCTGCTCCGCCGCCGCCGCTGTCGCGAGAGGAAGCCGCGCGAGGAGGGGGACGCCCGCGACGGCGCCGTCTCTATCTCCATGGTGTGAGTGCGACGGCGGGTATGCGACGGAAATTGCTTCGATCTGTTGAGCTTATTGGCTACTGATCTAAGCTCTGCGAGATTGATGCAACAGAATTCTCAATTTCATGCCTCTCAATTAAATTCTCTATTATGAGGTAAAATTTTTAGTGTGACAGTCGCATAACTTTTTCTCATCATGAGCAATGTTCAAAATAGCGGTCCATAACGTTTAGAGGGAGCTTTCAAAAAAAAAAAAGACTTCTATAGCACCATTCCAAATAGTGATTCGATAAAAATGCTCCCAAAATATATCATTTAAGACGTTTTTTACATAGATAATATATAAATATATAATAATGTATCATGTTGAGCACATAAAATCAAAATAGCCACTAAGTCCACAATACCACCTTATTCATAAATTAAAGTCCAAACTAAATTCACAATAGATTAGCAGTGAAGGCCAAGTGACTAGACATTAGTTTTAGCTTGAAAGCGAATAGATGTGCTAAAACACTACTACAATTTAGCGGCACTAAACAAAGCTATAGCGGTCTTACCTGTGTTAGCGTCAATATGTCATATCATAGCGGCATTATGGTTTAAAACCAATATTCAACATTATTTTGAACCTTGGAGTTAGCTCTAAGCATATTATTTGACAATCCTCCTATAATACAAGCGATTTTCAAGGCATAATAATAAGAAGCTTGGCAAGGCTTTCTGAATTTAATTAAATCAATACATAAAAGTATCCATATTATTACAATATAAAATTGATATTATTACTATTAGATTTTTCAAGGAGCATATTTTCGTAGTACACATATTTAACTATTTGGTTTTATCTGCCTCAAAAAAAAAACTATTTGGTTTTATATAAGTGTGAACTGGAATTAAAGGGATTTTCTCTTTCATTTTTTTTTTTTTTTTTTTGGGGCAGAACTGCGTAACAGGCTCATCCCAAGTCTATTACTTCTGGGGCCCTGGGCCAGGGGCGAATCAGATCACCGTTAGGTTTTGGTGGCCCACCCACCTGATGCAGCGAGTCACGTGGATATCTCCCTCTAGCCCACCTCGTTGTCAGCAAAGCTGGGCCTCCTCGAGCCCGTGGATATCTCGGCCCACGTGGCCCTCTCCCTCCTCGTTGACTCGTTGAGTCCAGTGAACCCCACACGGTGCAGACCAAGCCCACCCCACCATGGCGCTGCTCGCCGCCGCCACCGCCGCGGCGCGCCGCCCTCGCCCGCCACCCCACCTTCTCCTCGTCCTCCATCCCCGCCTTCTCACCACCCACTTCCTCCACACACCCTCCCCCCCTCCCGATCCAGATCCCACCACCCCGGCGCCGTCCCCGTCCGCACTCCCCCGGACGAGCAGTTCGCGGCGTGGGTCACGCGGCTGCGCCCGGGCTTTACCGCGTCCGATCTCGCCGCGGCTATCACCGCCGAGGAGGACCCGGACCTTGCGCTCGCGCTCTTCCGCTGGGCCGCGCTGCGCCCCGGGGTTCCGACACGCGCCCGAATCCTACCTCGCCGCGCTCACCGCGGCCTCGACCGGCCGCCGCCCCCGCCGCAGCCGAGGCACTCGTCCACGACGTCTTCGCGGGGGCCTGCGCGCCCGACCTCCGGCTCTTCAACGCCTGCCTCCGCTTCTGCTGCGCGCGCCGCAGCCTGTTCCCGCTCGCCTTCGACATGTTCAACAAAATGCGTGCCATGCCCGCCGCCGCAGGATGCCGCCCGGACGTCGAGACCTACACGCTCCTCCTCACCGCTGTCGTCCGCCGCGTGCGCCGACCACCGGCGTCGATGGTTTACCTCCATGCCGTCCGGTCCCTCTCCCGCCAGATGAAGGCCTCTGGCGTAGTTCCGACACCTTCTTGCTCAACCTCATCATCAAGGCCTACACACGGTGTGTGGAGATAGACGAGGCGCTCAAGGTGTTCCGTGAAATGCCGCTGTATGGCTGTGAGCCCAACGAGTTCACCTATGGCTATATTGTCAAGGCCATGTTTCAGAAGGGCAGGTCAGACAAGGGGGATGGAGTACTTTGCAGAGATGAGGGACAAGGGATTTGTGTGCCATCTGGAGGCGTATACATGATCGCCGTGTCGGCATTGGCATTGGAATGGAGGTTTGAGGAATCAAGGCGGGTGCTGCTTGATATGTTGGATTGCAGGAGGAAGCCAGATATGATCACCTACAGGACACTGCTGGAGAGCTGTGTCGGGCTGGAAGAACAGAGGGAGGCGTTTGAGGCGCTGGAGGAGCTGAAAGGTAGGAAGCGAGGACCGCTGGACCAGAGGATGTACTCAGAATTGCTCGATGGGCTGCACTGGATTTCCCAGCCTCATCAAAACAGCCAACCTGTGCTCGACAAGGGTTCTGATGACTAAAATGTTCACATATTGCCTTTTATCATTGTGGCACTCATGGTCATCCAAAAATCAAATGCATGGCTGGTTTCAGCTGAGAAGAATGGCTAGATCTGCTTGATGATTCGGTGAATTGATGCAGAGGAGTCACCCAACTCACATAAAGCGCTATGCTAGCATGATTGATGTATGGCCCAAATTTCAGAGAAGAGCTGGAGAATACCTTATGTATGGGAGGTGTGGCATCAAAATTCTTGTCTTGCTGTGTTGTTGGCATCCGTCCACCAATGTGATTATTACTACGAGTTCGCGGTGACCACTGTCTGGATAGCAGCTCAGTTTCAATGGCAACATTTGAGGTAAATCCTGGCACGGCCATAAGGCCATTCAGGAAAATATTCTAGGTATCAAATGTGACATAGGGCTGCATAAAATTTCAGTGGTTTACATGTTATATTTAGCTCATAGAGTGCAATTTTAATGACTCTTCCTTGGCGTTATGTTTCTCTAGTTTATATATTGGTATTCAAAACAAAAACTTATAGCATGTATGACTGATAGAAGGTAGTACATTACTATTAGAGAATTCAGAGATATTTATCTGTGTTTACGCATTACGTAATTGATTATATGTCCAGCTCCAGCCCATGTATGATGTATCAGAGTAGATTTGATTTTTTACCGTTAACCCCACCATTGGTTGTATAGGAAGGTAGTGGTAGGTTAGGGTCCTTTTCGAACGCCGGTTTTTAACCTAATCCTGCTGTTTTATGTGAAAATGAACCAAATCTTGTGAAATTCTACAAAATTTCTGTGAAATACTTGGGTTCCAAAGGGGCTCTAGGTGGTGGACAAGCACCAGGAGGTGAGGAGGCAGGTTAACCTATCATGAGAAGCAAGATGGGTGATGGCTTGACTTCATCAAAAAATAGTTTGAGGAATTTGGTCATAGATGAATTAGTTAGACTTAAGGACTTGAAGACCGGATCGCTATCTCACAAAGTTAAAACAACTAGATTAGATTGAAGTAGCTCTCTTATAACTTCGTTTAGTGGAGTTTGACGCCACTGAGAGAGAAGTTTGTGTGCCTGTTTGGAGCAGGCCATCACGAAGGACATCTCATCATACATGCTCCCTCAAGTGTTGGCTTTCCAACATAAAATTTATAAATCAAGCGTAACTTACACAAGTTGTGCAAGACAAGTGAATTCATTTCTAACTGATTTTGATTTTAATTTATCTATATGATTCTCTGCAAAAGATAATACACATCTCAGAGACAATGACAAGGCTGATTAAGCCTAGCCAACTGTCTTCTCAAATTCTTACCTGCCTGCCATCTCTCTACTTGCCACCAAGACACCTTTGGAACTGTGAGCTGCTACTGGTTGCAAACAAGTGAAAGTGCTCGATGGAAAGACTCAAAGGGTCAGCGCTGATGGCAGAGGCGGAAGATTTCGAGATGGCATTCGGTTAAATGTTAATACTAGCGGGCACCAGGGAGCATATCGTTGTGGACGCTGACTACCTGGAGCTGGTAACGCTGTGGAAGAACAAAGGAAAACATCGTTCAGAGGTCAAGGCAATTCTTGGTGAAGTGGAAGAGATGATCTCCAACTTCACTTCTTTTCAGCTCCTCCATACCAGAAGAGACGAATTTTGCAGCACACCTTTGTGCTCAACATGCTTCTTCTACATTAGCTTCTTTGGTTTGGTTTAATCCTCTAGCTTCTTTGTAATATTGTTTGCAATTTAATTGTAATAATAATGCTGATTAATTAATGAAGCGGAGTTCCCACAAAAACAAGTGAAAGTGTTAGGGCATCATTGGTTTCATTTTTGAGGAGAGTCAGGCTCGTCTGGGGAGCCAGGGTCTCACTAGCCTAGCAGCTCACGCAAAGAGCCTTGTTTGGACAAAAGCACACACATGTATCCTGGCTAGACTCAACAGAAGCACACACAAGTGAAATAATAATAAGAAGAAAGATGAACATGCAAACTTGCAAAAGTTCGCTCGTTGCGCAAGCGCCCGTGTGGAAACAAGAAAAACCCACATGCTGAGCCTGCTGAGCCAGGTTTGTTATTTTTGCACTATGATCAGCATTACATTCAGCACAGAAGCGTCTAGGTAGCTCCGTCGTCGTTCCTAATAACTGTCATAATCAGCCTTTTTATTTGTCGTGACACGTAAACATTTTCATTGATGACTCGCCCCTGCTTGCGCGACGCCGCGTCGTGCCGCGTAGTTCCTTCCCTCGAAGAGAAGAAACAAAACAGATCGTTCCCCGGTCCGCGCTCGGCTGCCTACCGTGAATCCCACCCCTCTTCGGCTCTTCCCCCCAGTTTCCTAGAGCAAGCGAGCGGGACAACGCGCCAGGATCGGAGATGGGCCTGTGCTCGTGCTGCTGCCGGTGCCTGGAGCTGCTGTGCTCGGTCCTCCTCCGCCGCTCGGCGTCTGCCTCCGCCACGGCTGCTGCTCCGTGAGTCCCCCCTTCCCCCTCCTCTTCCTGAGCCCCTTCCCTTCCCTCCTTGCTCTGTTCTGCCCTTACAGCCCCGTTGCTCGGTTTGCCCCTTTTCCTGCAGCTGGAGTTCTGGATCAGCGTGCTGCTCACCATCCTCGGCTACCTCCCCGGCGTCCTCTACGCCGTCTACGTCATCTGCTCCGTCGACCCCCACCGCAACCGCGACCCCGACGAGGACTACGTCTACGTCGCCTGACCGATGGACGGATCCCCGAACGGACCGTGGTGGTGCTCTGGTCCGTGCCTGCCTGTGCATCTCTGTGTTTGGTTAGTAGACTATATCCGTCCTATGTCCGTCTGTAATCTGTAAATTCGTGTGTCTGTCCAATCTGATAATCTGGACGGATTCATTCACTCCATAAAGATCTCGTGTTGTGGGATCTGTGCTGCCACGTTCAGATTTGCTTGTGAATGAAACTGCAGATGGTTATTGATCCCCTGCATTTTTTCCCTCATTGCCAGTTGAGATCAATTCGAGGCAGCATAGTGCTTTGTATGTCATCCATCCTGGCAGTGGCGGTGCCTCACTTGTAGTGAGCAATCAAGCACCATGCCACTAGAATTGAAAATAGCTACTCCTTACCAAAACTAAACAGCCATGAGAACTGAAAATACAATCAATCAATGAAGTAAGGTTTTCATGAACAGCACTTGTTAGAAATAAGTTTGTGATCCGTTTCCCAGTTTTCATGAACAGCACTTGTTTAGGAATAAGTTATGTGATCCATTTCCCTGTTAGTACCAGAGCATGGAATTTTAACAGCTAGATCATCATCATATATTCAATGATTCGAATAGAGGGTCAGAGGCTCTGTTAGCCATATTAGCTAGTGGTGTCAATTTGGAGCTGTTCTTACAAGTTCATTGGTCAGTGGTAAATATTATCTGATGTCTAGGAAGTAAGTTGTAACTCTAAAAAGGTAAAATGGCCTAGCATAACATAGTAGGAAACCATGCTCCCATAATCACATCTGAGATGCCTTGGCATACTGAGCGAATCTTGAGTGTCTATGATTCATAAGAGCTTCAGGGTTTCCTTCTTCAACCTAAAGTGGGGCAGTATAGAGTTAGATAATGTCCTACATTAATTGGATAATAAGGCATTCGAACAAAATCATACTCATGACCTGGAGGTCTGTCATTTACCATAAGAATTAAAACATTGATCCATTTTGGTTTGTCACTTGGTTTAGGACCTTTTTTTTTTTGTATGCAGTGTTTTTAACAGCACATCCGCATTTGTATTGCTATGATTGTATCATTCTTGTGAAATGTTATTGTGGTACACATGTTCTGAGTTCATTCCCATATTCCTCTTTGGTTTTTGCAAGGGTCCTTAAAAATGTCAATCCTAGTAGCACAACTTACCAGTTTTCCTTGATCAAGAACTAGAATATTGTCCATCTTCATCACTGTTGAAATACGATGTGCTATGGTGAGAACAGTCATGCCTTTGCATTCAGCAGAAATAGTATTTTGCAACAGGAAGGCTGTTTGGTTGTCAACATTGGCTGTGCATTCATCTAGACAGAGGACCTGCAGAATCATTAACAATTACATGCATTGCTTATTTGATCATCTCTGACTGAGATTTTTAACTCATTTTGAAAACTGATAGAATTAACAAGATGGGTTTGATTAGGCTTTTACACAGTTGTGTATCTGCTATAAGCAGCACTGCACTGATATGTAGCCCATACCTTGGACGACTTTTTAGGATGGCACGGGCAAGGCATAGGAGCTGTCGCTGCCCTACTGAAAAAGATGCACCGCTTTCTTTCACATGGATGTCAAGTCCACCTATTGATTCTACCTCTCTCTTCATATGGCAGTTTTTCAAGAACTTCCCATATCCTGAGATCTGTTGTTGTGTTGAAAGGATCCAGGTTTTCCTGTCATGTATAATCACGATTAAAATATTGAATGTTGAACCATTAATTTTTGTTTATTCCCTAATCAGTGCAAGCATGAAAATAGTCAGCATCAAAGCAGTGAAAAGCCAGCATGAAAAACTGTGAAAAAAGAGCACCAGTAGTTACCTCAAAGATCCATCAAACAAAAAGGGACTCTGTGGGACTACTGCAAAATGTCCACGGAGTTCTCAGACGGCCACTTTAGCCAAATCAATGCCATCTACTAAGATGCGGCCGTTGCAAATTGGAACTAAGCGGAAAAGTGCATTCAGTATACTTGATTTGCCTGCTCCAGTCCTTCCTATTATTCCAACCTAAAAGCCAGAGCAGACATTAGGATGGCTTCGCAAATCAAAATGATTCAGTGGAAGTCTTGGAAGCATCTTACCTGCATGCCTGATGCAATAAGGAACGAAACGTCACTTAAAGCAGGTGGTAGCTCTGGCTTGTACTTGAGTGTTACATGTTCAAACTCAATCTTCCCTTCTATTGGCCAGCTTCTCGGTGTAGGTTCTGATCCCTGAGTTCTTCTTGAGGTATGCCAATGTACTGCAAGCATCATCAAACTATTAAAGCTAGGGAGATGCTTGATGAATAAGGATAAAAGTGATTCTTCAGGTTACCTCGTCAACCCTTTCCACGGAGATCATTTCCTTTTCTGTCTCTGTAAATGTGGTTAAGAAGCCATTCAGCAACGATACTACTGGTGCTGCATATGATAAAGCCAGGCCCACCTGCAGTAGATTTTTGATATGATTAATATCTAGTACTTTGAACAGAACTACATTTACAGTTTCCATCGAGATGGAAATGCCTAAATATACAAGGTCAGCAATTGTGTCCAATAAAACCTACCAGTCCAGGTGTTGCAAAGTGGGCAATAGAACTGCTATGGAAGCTGATAGTGGCCATCATGGCGATAAACAGAATGATAAAACCTGCCAACAACTAAACAGTTTGATTGTCACTGCAGTGCCTGATTGTACTGATGGATAAAAAGTAACCCATGTACACGATGATTTTATTATACAAGGACAAATAAAAAAAAAGGACCTGGACTAATTCCATGTACACGATGATTTTATTATACCAGGACAAATAAAAAAAGAGTACCTGGAGTCTCAACGAGAGCCACAAACTAGCAATGAGCTCAGAGTAGGAAGTTTTTTGATATAGTGTCACATGTTGGATGAATCTTTCCAAGAAGAACCCCTGTGTAGTGTACTGTCAGTATCTTGAACAAACCACACAAGCACTTAGCACTAGGGCCTTCGATATGTGATGCTTTTGAGTTCAAAAAGGAAAGTTATGATGCTTAACATCCTTCTGAATTTGTCTAAATGCAAGTTTCCTTTTGCCCTAGGATGAAAAAAAAAGAAACATACTTCATTCTGGAAAGCTCTTATTGTTGATGAACCATCAAGTGTCTCTGTGAAAGATGAATAGATTGGTGAACGAGCAACGCTATCAAGTCGCCTTACTTCACGTGATGTAGACCTGTAATAAAACTGTACAAAGCATTAGTTTCTTTCTCCATAAGGAGCCTAGATATAGCCGTGATGCACTGTGCTAACTAAGAGAAAAGGGGGATTAATTGTTACACACTGCTGTATTAAAGTATGGATTTTATAGTCTATAAAGGCTCAGATAAATGAGTTAAGCATCAATACAGAAATAAATGAGTGAAATTTGTACCTGCAGCTTCCTATAGATAAGCCAGAGTGGAAGTAAGATGAGTATGAAGGAAACCTGCAGACCAAACATTCATCAAATACAAGGAACATGGTTTAGTTTCTTATATGAAGTACAAGGCTGGACCTAAACTATTGTTTACATAATTTACCTGTGAATAAGACAAAACAACCAGAGTGCCGAGTAAACTGAAGAAGTTGGCCACAAATATATTGAGGATGAAAGGAAGAGAATCATCAACGGTGTAGAGGTCTGACGATAATCTGAAAGTTCATAAAGCATCGTCAAGGCCAAGGGTCGTTTCAACCATTCAAAGCTTACTAAATACTAGAGGTGATCTGATGAATAAGATACCAAACCTGTTTAGGATTCGACCACTGGGATTTTGGTCAAAGAAACAAATCGGTGCACTGATGATATTTTCAGAAGAGATGCATGTATATGGATTGCTGCACGGAGGCCACCGAATGCAAAAGAAAATGCCCTTCCCAAAGTGAAAAGAGAATTGATGATACCAAACATAGCAAGGATAATCTGCAAAGTCAAGTTTTGAATTAGCCAAACTGTGCTGGAAGTATTTCTTTGTGAACAACTGAACACCAAATGACCAAATTCAACATACTGATTATTATGGTCCATGTTCACTTAGTAGAAAGTACTCTTACCAAATAAAATCTTGTGTTGTTGGTGCCTGTGCTGGTATCAACCCAGTAAGTTAACCAAAGATCATTGCCATTACGAGATGCTTGCATTAAGAATGCGCTCAGGAATATTAAAACAACAGCTGACCACCCCAAGAAATGCTGCATATTTTCTGTAAAAAAGAACCATTATGAATAACAGATCACACAAGACTGAAATATTTTATCATTCTATTGAACAGCGCACTCCAATTCACAAAATAACTCACTTGTAGACACCGAGCTCAACCTTGCCTTGTTTCCTTGCCTCGTCTTCTACCTGATCTTTTGTCTCCTCATAAGAAACCACTGAATCTTCAAGTATATCATCAGTTTTTAGTTCACATGTTACCATTGGTGTTTTATCTTTCACAGAAGCTGCATATGAGGTAGGACTCAAGTTATCTGGCTTAGAGATTCTTGAATATGGAGTTGCCAAGAAAGATTCCAGTGTCCCGGAACCACTTAATGAGCCCATTAGCCATGACTACAATCATATCTGCAGCAGCAATGGCCTGGGAAACAGAAAAGGACACGGAAGGAAAATTACATTGTTCGTTCAGCATCACTCCGCTTATTCCATGCATACAACCTAATAGTATGAGATGTAACCTTAAATATGTGTTATACATTTAAAATCAATGTGGCACAGTTAGTTTGAATAAGATTCAATGAATATTACCTGAAGATTGTGTGTGCTTAGTAATCTTGTTTTCTGCATTAATTGGTGCCCCATAACAGCCTTTTCCAGGATCCACGAAGCAACTTGGGAGTCAACCGCGCTAAGGATGTCATCAAACAAGTATACATCAGAATTGTGGTACAAAGCCCTGCAAGTGTACGATCATAATGTTAGCTAGTGAGCTTAAGAAGGATGGAAGTCCACATAAAGTTGTCCAAAACATGACCTTGCCAATGCCAGACTCTCTCTGTCCACCAGATAAGTTGGTACCTTTCTCTCCAATATGTGACATATCTCCTCTGGTCATTGCCAATATGTCAACACGAAGTGCACATGCCTCTATTACTTCTTCGTATCTGCATTAATTTGATGCAGAATGCTAATTAAAAGTGAACCAATAAATTCGATGGTGTATGAGCATGTCCAATGGTTCATGTTAGCTGCTCTTATATCATGCAATGACATAACAAAACAAACTTGTGAATATCTGTCAGAGACATAAATAAACTACCTCCTCAGATCAAATTCTTTTCCCAAGCAAAATATTGTCTCGTAAAGAGCCAGATAAGATCCATGGTACCTACAGAACACCAGTTCCATTTTTAGTCTCCAGAGTCCACACGTTTCAAATGCAAGTCTTAAGCAATTTCCAGGGCATAAAGTACCTGAGGTACATAGGCAATTGAACCGCAGGAGCTAATAGAACCATTGGTGACATAAGTCTCTCCAATGACTGTATTCAACAAAAAGATGATTTACCAGAACCAACCTGATATAGACATAAAATTTCCTCAATTCAGAGAAAAATAGAAATAGCATTAGATTAGATGATTATAAAAAAGATCTGGACATCTGGTTGCATTTCTTTGCAAGTAATGGCAAATTGAGGAATAATATAAATATGCCAAATACATGCTATTCAGTTTCCCCCAACCAAACCATTAACGGAATTTGTACCGCCATCACATAACCAGTCCAGAACACCTTTGTACAAAAAACGAAAATGTGATGGTCAGAATAATTACCTCGCCTACAATTGCAATAAAGAGTCCTTTTTGAAGCGGCAAAGATATATCTCTGAGAACTATGCTTGGCTCAGCAACAGAGCTGCTAGACCAAGAACAGGATACATTCTGAAGGACAACAGCCATTGGATTATGAATTGCTTCGGTGTATCTCTTAAAGTGATGGTTTAAAAGGTCAGCAGAGGCAGTTAACTCGGATGAGTGATGTTCTGGAGTAGATAAATAATTACTCAGCCGTCTGCTAGAGATAACAGCCTGCAGCAACCAAAATGTTAGTGCAGCTCAAATGTATGTAACAGTATAGTGACATAAACCAATTATTCACTTACATCAATCATCCCATTAATAACCCATGGAAATGAGTTTAGCGGTGATATTAGTGTGTTAAAGAGTGCAACACAAGTAAATACCTGTAATAAGGATTCCAGATATTAGTAGAAAGTTTCTTGGTCCAAAGGCATATCCTAAGAATATTATTCATGATATTGTTTTACCGTGGCAGCATCCAATGTGTGTCCCATTATTGCAAAAAATAGAAAAGGTGAAAAGGGAGAACAATGTCGGTGTGGTTGCCCAGAAATAGACACACCAAGCATCCAGATATTTTCTAGTCTATTGGGAAATAGGAGGACCTTGTTAGTTACAGTGCAAGATGTGCAACTTATTATAAAATGTAGATTAGTCAAGAGCAGTTGCACACCGCGAGATGCTTCACTTCTGATTCTCTTCTTTCCACCAAACGTTCAGTGAATAGTTTCTCCCAGCTGTACATCTTCACTGTTCTAATATGTGCTAAGAGCTCCCTGCACAGCTAATCCTATTCATGGATAAATTTTGGAGTATTAAGTCCTATAATTATTGTGTTGACTAACAAACTTTTGCATCATTCCTCCTGCCTCATGACCCCAAACAAATCAACAGTATATGCCAGTGAAGCTGAGGTATAATGTAATGATGTCTGAGAAAACACCTCGGCGATATGGGAATATGGCAAAATGAAAGAAAGGAATGTTTTTATTATTCATCAAATGCAATGGAGGACCAGTTTTCTTACCTCCTGTCTTTTTTGTTTCATCATCTTTTCTGTCGCACCAGCAATCCTTGTAGAAATCCATTTGTTCACTGTGCACGTGTACATGTTTACAAGAAAAAAGAGACTCACATGGTTAAAACCCATACAAAATATGAGCAGAAATTTTGATTCAAGGGAGTTATGATTAGATTATTAACATGGGTTTGCATTACACTCTAAACCTCAGTCCCTAGCATCATCAGGTTCTTATAACATACATCTATCTGTATTTGGACTAGTATTAGAAGCATGCTTCGGTCAATAGATCAATATTCACAAGGCAATAAGGGCAAACCAAGAGATGATAGAATTCATAATCCATTTTTTGTAAGGCCAAAAGGTCATGCATGGCCGCATTTGAATGACTAAGAATCCTAATACAGGACAAGGAAGCAAAAGGTAGGCATACCTGGTATTAGTATGATGGTCATTGCAAGCCCAGATAGAAAAAGCATAATGGACTTGTGTATATAACAGATAAAGAGCAACCCAATCTGCATTGGCAAGCTAGAAAAACACCAAATCATGCAAAGAATTAGATAATGGAGTGCATGTGCATACATAAAGTAATCTAAGTCTTTCATACACAAAAATGTGAGATTGAGATGGGAAATACCTCCAGGCATCATGAAGGCTGTTGCATAAGTTTATTGTGCGGTCAGCATCAACAGACATGAAGGTCTGTATCTCACCTTCAGAAAACCTAGAAACGCTCAGCTAGACTGAGACATAGGCACTGTTTTTTTTAAGAAAGATCCATCCAAATTTAAAAAAAAACAACAAATATAAGTCAAGTAAAGTTATAGCATGCTTCAAAATTGAACTTGTTACAGGATAATGTCAAATTGGTAGATCAAAACGAGCTTCCACAGAAGCTATATAGAATACCCAGCGGTTCTACGCTATGTCAAAATTAGCAAGTACTCTTCCAAATACATTTCGTCCTTTGAACGTGCATTCAATTTTTTTATAAAAAAACATTGTTAGCTGTCATGTCAAAAAATAATTGATCTTTTCAAATGGAAATGGTGTCACAAGATATTTTATTAAAAGTATTTTTCACGTGATTGCATTATATGAATTATATTATTATAACATATAATTTGCAAAACAATTATAGATTCAAGTAAATCAGACCATTTTGATTATACGAACAACATCTATATGGGAATAAACGGCATATGAACTAACATACAACAACTAAGTTCCAGTGGCAGCCGGGAGTACATTCCACCTCCTAGGTGTCAATTTGAATCATTTGTAATGGAAAGTCCGAATTGTCCTTCTGAATATGTGGTTATGAATAATAGCTAAGCAATCAGTGTTGCATTGTGATATCAAAGTACAAATGCTTAAGAACATCTCAATGGTATGGGTTCATTGCCAAGTTGGAAAACTATTGCACAATACAAGCTGCCTTCACATGTTTGAATTACTCTTTTAAAAACATCAAAGATACTAACAGTGCATGAGAGAATGATGATACCTTTCGATAAATTATCCCCATGATGCTTGATCGTAACATCAACTTGAGCTTTGCTAGACGAAATGAGTACTGGCTATCTAAAAGGACCTAGCATAAATAAACAAAAGTGTAAACAAAAAAAATGCTAGTTAATACTAAGAACTAAGAGCATATAATCCAAGGAACCACCAAGGTAATTCTCTTTTGACAACCAAATGTCCACAAATATTGTAGCAAGAAAATATAACAACCCCATAAACAACAAGGTGCTCAGAGATGTAATTGCTAAATTCATCTTTATTATCATCAAATTCAATCAAGTTGGTATGAGTAAGTGCCTTATGTGTGCTCTTCATAAGGAGGAAAGTAGATAGGTTGCAACTTGAAACCACATGAACATGTAACACTAGTACGAATGTAGAACATGGTGCAGCCTTAACATGAGAACACCAGTTTAACACCCATGTAACTTATAGTTAGGTTGAGAATAGCCTGTTAAACGTCAAGAAAAATAAATGACACAGAAAAGGAGATATATGTATTCATCATTATCAAAGGTTTCAGTATAAAAGAAATCCTAAACACTTCAATGGATGTGCAAAAGTGCAAATCATATAGTAAGGATGGTTTACTTGATAATAGAAGTCAGTCCTAAGGAAATGGCAAGAATATACCCATCCATGTCATCAGAACCTGAAAAGTCGTGGCAGAAACCAACAATTATTTTATTTAATTGAAGATGTAGATTGGTTTATTAGATTGCTGAAAAAAATTGAATCACAATTTCCAAATCGGATGGTTTGACCAGATAAGTAGCATCATTTGCATGCACTTTATTGTATATAAGAATACCTATATATTTTTAACTACAAATGTCCATATGTTGCACAAAGTTTCAAGATGAGAGACACAAGAATCCTAAAATTACCGAAAAGAGGCATATAAGAACATCTGTTGTTAGTCTTTTGCTTCCAAATAGAATATTGCTTCAAGTGTCAAGAATCAATAGAGTATCTATTTGCCCGTGGGAACTTTTAATAATGAGTCTTCTATTCTTGAGGAATTAATACCTTCCTGAAGAAGTCTTATAAACTTGTTCAGCAAACAGGGCTAACAAAACTGATGTTGTCATTTGATACCGCATGAATAGAATGTTAAAAACTTAAAGGCAATCAGCGTGAACTTCAATTTCAGAATGCTTGACTTTAAAATAAGTGTAATAACATGAAAAAGTAGTTAATTAATCCCTTGTTGTCGCTCATGGAATTTCAGGTAATACTAGAATGATATGTTTCAGTCATTTGTGTAATCTTCATTGTAGGATATATTAATTGTTCCTTGCAAAAAAAAGGATATATTTTCTAATAGCCATAAAAGAGGTGAGAACAAAAGGACGCCAACTTATATATGCCATGAATCCCAGAGTTGACATCTAGCAGTATCCTTTTACTCAATTCAACAGCCTCACTGAAAATAAAGGATACCTTAAGAAGGCCCAAGCGCAAGTATGTCCATCCATAAGAATAAGACATGGCTCTAAGTAGAGATGAGTTGTCATGGTGATTTTGATATTCAGCAGTCCAGGAAGACAGAAGTTTGTCATAACAGGAGGTAGGTCTAAGCTCAGTTGGTAACTCAAGTAAATCTGTGAAGTCAAGTTGTCTTGTGATACCAATGTCCATCACTGGATTAACGAATTTGAAAGTCAACAGTTCCCACAAATTGTAGTCCTTTATCTGAAAAAATTAACATTAAAAAAGAAGTCGCAATTGCCTTTTTGGTGATGGAAAATAAATAAGAAAGATTGGACAGGATCCAAATATCGATGATCAACTCCAAATAGTGAACAATAAGGAAGTCAATGCGTGTCAGCATGCAGAAGTTAGCACAGATCCTGTGAACTTTGTGGGTAATATAGTTGTTCATACACAGAAATTAACAATGTATTACAAGACCATGAATTCAAATTGAAGGCTAATACGAACTTCATGGCATGTATAAGATGACTTCTACTTAATAATGATACCACCTCTCATGTGTGTCCGAGAAAAAAAAAAAAAAGCATGCATAAGATGAGATTACACACAGCAATACCATAACTAATGTAAAACTTCTTACACAGGTCATAGACTGAAATTGCACCATCCTGAATGTACAATAGAAAACCAAAGGCTTATTACTGAAATCACATACCATGTTTATAATTTCACCCTCAGCTTTTCATCATGTAAAATGAGTGGGGCTTCAACAGAGTTCACTTCTCTGAAAAGAGTGAACAGTTGCACATTACTTTTAGGACAATGACACTGAAATGAAACAGTATGTACTGATTGCTAAATTAAAAATGGAAAATGTACTAGTTCACAAGATCTCCAACAATGAAAAAAATATATAAATAAAAATATTCAGAAACGTAGGCAAATTGGGGAATCAGGTACCTTTTTGTTGCCTGATTGGCCTACTACAGCAGCCACAATAACAAAGAGTCCGAATGTGGTTGCAGTACAAAATGAGATAATCTCCATAAAAGATGACATTGCCTATTGATTAAAGAAATCTTAGAATAGATGTTTGAAGACAGAGAAATATATTTTATTTCAGTCATAATAAAACTGCAGATTTTTAGGAAACTGTTTTGTAAAATAATGGGATACCTTTAGTAAAGTAAGCTTGTATTGCAAATGAGGTATCTCAAGAATAACCTTCAAGATCCAACAGAAGCACATTATTGGATTATAGAGGATTTCAAACCAAGCCCCACTGACATGGACAAGACTTACAGACATCTACCAAAAGGAATGTTTAGCATCAACCGTAAGGACATTTGTTCAGACATTTACATGATTCAGGAAGAGAAACAAGATCATTATGATAACAGAGTTCTTACCCATGCAATACACTGGGAGCATGTGAAGAATAGTTCATAATTCTCAACATCCTTCCCTTCAAATTTCTTCTTAGCTAGCATAGTTAATGCAACCAAAGAAAGGCAGGCTGCAAAACCAGGCACACCGAATGCAAACAGCTTCTCCGATAAACCTCTCTGGTGTTCTAAAGTACTAGAACTATTATTACACATAACAAAGGTACAAATAATGAAGAACATAAATTAAATGCTCGTTATTATTTCAGCTGTTTGCATAAGTTGGACGTCAACGTAGCCTGAATGTAGACAGCGAAAATTCTCCTCGAAATAATCGCAAAACGATCAGCTTCTTATTATTAAACGGTGAAGCAGTAGATGATGCAGAGCAAAATCAAGTACCTGAGCTCTTGTTGTGTTCCTCTTGGCGAGGAAGAGACCGAGCGCAGCAACCGTGGCGATCGCATTCCCGGCAAACCCCAGCACCGTACAGCCGCAACAAAAGTGTTAAGGAGAGACCTCAGAACAACACCAACAACAAACCACACTCGAGAACAACAAACCTCAGAACTACTGAACAACCCACTCGAGATCAAAAATCAAAAGCAAGGATATAAATCCGCGAAGCACGTCCCGAAATGCCTCCCGTCGTCGTCCCATACCTGCACCGAGAGATCGCCCCCAAAATAATTCTCGCGGGTTAGCACCACCACATCTCGCGACGCGATCAAAAACCCCAGCGTCCGACGCCCGGAATAAAGGAAAAACAAGCAGGGGTTTGGTGGGGGTTTAGGAACCGTACCGCGGGATCGCCGGGGCAGACGAAATCCATGGAGATAGGGAGGCGGCACACGGCGGACGAACTCCGACGCCCGACGGAGGGAGGATTCACGAGCACGGGCCGGCCTCGATTCCGAGGCAGGCAGGCGGCGGGCGGGCGGGTGGCGAACGGAGCGGAGCGGAGGCCGGAAGAGAGTGGTGTGCGCGTCGCGCCGTCCCAGTCTCGTCATTCTAAAAAAAAAAAAAAAAAAAAAAACCGTCGTGGAGTGGTGCCACGCTCGCTTTTCCGTTATCCACATCGTAAAGGTGATTAGTACATGCAGTAATATAAAGGGCAGCGTCCCTTTTGGCATAACCGGCGATCGCACTAGCGCCGTAGCGCGCGGCCGGCGAGTGCGGACGACGGCGTGGCGCCGGTGACATCTGACACGGCATGCGGGTCCAAGTGCAATGACGGACCCACTGTCAGTGTTGGTTTAACTCGAGGATTGCCTGCTTCATCTTCTGAAAGAACCTGAAGGCGCCGAGAGAGAGGGTGGCGTCGCGCATGCGGATCTCCACCACTTTGCGGGAGTGGGCTTTGCTTTTCGCTTTTGGGCTTTGGCCTGCGTGATCCTTTGTCGTTTCTGTCCAGTCACGTGGCGCGCACATCGGAGGAAGAGAAATGGACGGGGAGATCAGCAAACGACCGCCAACATGCAAGAACACGAGACATCCATTCCAATAACAAACAGACTTCACCAATTCATTCGTCCACATACCAATCATAGAACAAACCTACACCAAGAAAACTGAGAATCCAAGTGATTATGTATAAATCTCAAGTAGAAAAGAGACGGCATAAATCAATCAAAGAAAATTCCTCAAAAAAATCAAAATAAAAAAGGAAGGAAAAGAGAGGTGTTCAAGCTGGCCCAGCTCTCGTACGTCAGGGATGGCCCAACCTCACCTCCTGTCAACCCGCTTAGACTTGGCCCAACCCAACGTCGCCTCCTGTCGACCTGCTTAGAGTTTAGCCCGACGCATCCAACAATTCCTAACTAAACTTGGCCCGCCTCCACCGAGACTGCTTCGTGGGCCTTGTGGTCTAGCATGGGCGAGCTCATCTTCGCCTCTGGCTATTCAGCCGGAAAAATGTTAAAATTTACATCGCTTTCAGTTCAACCAAAAAAAACTTATAGCGAAAAAGTTTTGATTTTTGCTATTTAACTGTTTATAGATTATAATGGAGAAAGAACGAGGAGAAAATGTTAGTTAGCAGTGGACGATGACCACGTGGCCATGAGATCACCACAGTTGGCAACAACATCTAACCCGCGGTGAGTGTAGAGCGATCAGCTTGTTCTCACAGTCTTCCTCGGCGGGCGACACGGCAGGCCACCTCTACCGCCCTACGCGACCTCTTTCCTACTGTATAACTCACGCGCCTTAGATTCACCTACCTACGCCTCCATTTCTCCATGGAACTTTTCATGAAAAAAATACAATGTATTTTGTCATTTGAATGAAACTATTTTAAATCACTAACGTTATATAGACGTATCAGTAGATCGATATCCCAAATATGTAACCATGGGCGGAGCTACGTATGCGGTGCTGGGTGCAGACGCATCCACAAAATTATCAAAAAACGGTGATTATGATCAAATTTTCACCGTATTTACACACATACGATAAAATCATATGCACCCACAAGGCAAATGCACCACACTCGTATTTGCTCTAGCTCCGCCATTGTATGTAACATAAAATATATTTTCAAATTAAATATGGCTTCACTTAATATCTCAATCAGTAGTATGGAAATATCTTTCATAATTAATCTAATAAAATCTATTTTCTATCATAAGTATTAATGTTTTTTTTTGACAAACATCAAATTAAATGCTTACTTGATACCATTGCTAGAATTGTGTTTTTTTTTTCCTAGACCAGCAAGTAGAGTTTTTATTCTTTAGGCTAGTGGCATCTCCCCCTCCGCTTCAAAATAGACCCGCGGCTATATGGGTCGAAAATCAACGCCACAGCGTATTGTGAAACTTCTTATGTTGTTTTGCCATGACCGTCTCAGTTTGTTAACCAACCAAAAAAAAAGATGATCCTCAGTTTTTAACAACCAAAAACACATGATCCTTGGTTTTGTGGCGTGGACTTCTCAAAAAAAAAAACGGTGACATGTAACCAAACAATTCCTTAATTATACAAGCAGCACGTGTCAGTTTTCTTTTCTTTGCAGTAAGCGCCCCCATCTTCACTTGTGTGTGCCATTTTTCTTCCTCGCAGTCGTTCTCAGAATTTTGATTACATTCACGGTCGTATTCACCTGCTTTCCAAAACGATTTGCACCATGATCACGACTCAAAATCCTCAACTCATTTCACAATGACATGTAGTATAAAAAACACGCTGTTTATTGCTTTTTCCAAAGCATGATTTCGAACTGTGTAACTCGTGCAACAACCAAATGGCCACACCCTTCGCCAGATCATAGAAATTGAGAAAAAAGAACCATACACTCCACACCACCTTTTTCTTTAGAAAAGGATGAATGCGAAACACAAACACACAGATCGTTCAACACCTTTTTTTTTGCTCAGAGTACAAAGCTTTGGCAGCTAAAAAGGACTCACAACTTGGCTCTGAGCAATGCGCCATCGATCTTTTGCAAGTTTGGGCAGATCAAACGTCAAAACAAGGTCAAATTATACGGTATTTGCACAAAAAAGAAGAGAACAAGTCTTAAGGGGGGAAAAAGGAGTTAAATGGACGGTTTTTATAAGAAAATAAGAGTTGATCGTATTGACGTGTAAAGGAAACGTTAGCACACGAATACGCATTCAGAAAAGTAGTAGAGCACGTTTTTTTCGAAAGGAAATGTTGTGACCCAAAAGAATTATTTCAAGTACTGGCCGAATTGAGCTGACTACTACTACTACACTGAGTCCGTCCACAAATAAGTACATTTTCTTTGACTTTTATCAATCCTATTTGACCATTCATCTTATTTAAATTTTTTTTTTTAATAAATATAACTTATTTTGTCATAACATAAAAATTACTCTAATGCTAAATTAAGTCATAACAAAAAATAAGTAATATTTATTATTTTTTTAAATAAGACGAACGATCAAAACAAAGAATGGTGAAAGTCAAAGAAGTGCATTTATTTGTGGACGGAGTGAGTAGCAAGAAAGCGAGAAACTCAAGAACAAAAAGCTTTCAGCGAAAGCTGTTTGGCAGTTTTTTGGTGAATTCCTTGCGAGTGACAAAAGTTTGAGACTGGTGGTGATGCTTTGGAGAAGGAGAGCTGAAGTGAGCCTGCCCTGCCCTGTCCGCTAGGGTTGCCAAGGTAGGCTGCTCTTTTTGTCTCTTTGCAGGAGTGGCAGCCCCTGCATTATGCTCCCAAAAGGGGTGAAACAAAGGCGGCCTAGTACACGTAGTACCAGTAGCAGGGATTGACGCGCACTGAACAACGCTTTGTGCATTTTCCGTTTACTGTATTTTACTAAATCAAACACAGATTATGAAAAGTCCACTGGAAATTCTCTCTACAAAAAGTCCACTGGAAATCTTATTGTAAATCAAACCGGGGACAAGAATTGCCAGGTGTAAAAAAACAAGAGCAATCAAATGCAAAGCAAACTTTTGTTTGGTTTTTGAGCAACCAAACTTTTGCCGTCCAAGTTTTCACCTAGCTGAAGCTGATTACTCCGCCGTTGTTCATCACATACTCCTATTCTCCATGCATGCAATGCAACTTCATGTGAGTAGAGAGTGAGTACACGATCATCTCTGCATGTTCAGAGGACTGGGCAATAGTCCAGATGGTTAGCTTCCGTGGGAAGCAATCGCTTCCGGTTTGATCCCCATCAAAGACGGACTTTAAGCGGCTTCATTTTCTTCTTAAGTGCCTCCTAGGTTGGGTCTTGTTTTTTTTTCCTACATGTTCAAAACTTCAAATCAAATGGGTGTACATTGAAGGTTCCCACCTAATATGTTTTGTCGATGCTAGTGTGCCCAAGCACACAATGTGCAAGGGCTTCGCCAAAATGTAGTCCAAGCACACAAATTAAACACGACAATGCAAGAGTTTCGAGATCTCATGGTCGTTCTTGCGTTGTAGTAACGCAGAGCAGAATACACTTCGTAATATGTATGAAACGAAGAAAGATCTTGAGATGATCATGGGAAGAGTTAAGTAGTAATGGCACAGCCAAATGGAAAATGGAAAAAGAGTCTATAGTCACATACAGTAGTGTAATGGTTTACAAAGGACACTGAATACTAGGCAAAGGCGGTGGCACAACACAAGACAGGACAAACGGCAGAGATTCTGTCCAGTACAAAAATATACGTACAGTGCGCCCACGCCCTTTTTTCAGCTTTTCATTATACTGATGATGCAGAGCACGCCCGCGGAGTACTAGTATATTGTACCCTACATTTACGGTATCCGGAGCCTATACGTACGTGGGTGTGGGTCACACGAGGCACGCGTCTTCTCATCTGCATGCGTCTCCGAGGCAGCAGTGAGCCGGCAGAGCGCACCAAGCAAAGGTCGACAGCGCCCCAGCGAGTGACGAACGGCCACAGCAAAGCTGTCATCCACCGCGGCGGCCGGATTCCGCCAGGACCGCCCGATGGCGACGTCAAAGATCGATCAGAGCAGGTTTAATAGCCAGAGGCTACCTGCCGACCGCCGGCGACAACGCACAAGCGATGGTGATGGAGCCCGCTACTATTTAAAAGCAAAGCTGCACGCGGAAATTAATCAGCGAGAAATACATGGCGCTGTAGTCGTGCCGGCGCTTCAGGAGACGCCTATTTTCTTTCTTTCACTTCTCTCCTTCACGTATTCACGTAGAAAGCCGGCTAGTCGCTCATTATAGAGGACTTGTTCACGCGCCCGCCCAGCAGCGTCAGCGGTTGATGGATCGAGCGGCACGCAGGGCAGCGGCAGGCCATGGTGGTCGCCTGCCGTCCTGCCTGCCTTCTCTGCTACGCGCGCGTGCCAGTTGAGTCACCAGGCGACGACGAATAGTTTGGCTGCGCCACCACCAGCGCAGTGTGTGCCTGTGCTGCGTGCTGCGTCACTGCATGCATGCACGGCCACGGGCGCCGCGGCAGGCTTTTGTGTGTATTGTGAGTTGCGAGGCCACGCCACGCCACGCCACTACACTACGGGATACGGCACCGGGCCACCGGCAGGCAGCGCAGCCAAAGCGTGCTCGGCGAGCGAGCATCTCATCTGAGACCTGGCCGCGTCGCTGGCCGCCGGCGGCCTCAAAAGAGGTGCGGAGGAGTCGTCGGCAGCGGCCAGGACCCTGGCGGCCGGCCAGGCTCGAGCGCGCATGTGATTCCGTCGCGGGGAATATTATCGGGCACAGAAGATTTTGCCGACCGTGACGGCTGTCCTATGCGTATGTTGCAGTGTACCATTGGCAGCAGGCCGAATTTCTTGGTACTGTTGGAGATCAACTGAGAAAAGCATACTAGTTTGCTAGTACTATTCTAGCAAAAAAAAAAAAAAAAAGAGTAAAACCTAAAAAATCCACACAAAAAAAATCAGAAAGGTTTGTCCATTATAATTTGAGATAGGTTCCTAACCATCACCACCAATAATAGTAATAGCCTTTAGAACTAATTCTACGGTATTTTCTAAGAAAATATCCACCCCAATCTTCATCATCGGATAGCTTTCAACGTTATGGTTTCTATAAGCATGCCCTCCTTGAGCTTATGGAATTGGCCCTCTTCAATCATATAATCAAGACTACAGATTCATCTATAACTCACTTCATCATATGATTCAATAAAGATTTGATTCTACACGAGACATGACTCCTCGTAGCTTGGTTAGTTCACCTGGTGCAATGCAGTTACTCTCTTCTTCGCATTGGTCATGGTATTGTACCTCGGTTGCCAAATTATTATATGTAATGTGGACCTAAATGTAACATCTAATTATAAATCTAATTGTACCAACTAATATTTAAAATGTTAGTACAAAATGTTATATGAAACTAAGCTCATAAAAATTTTTCCTATAGCCATGTTCTATCCTTCTTTTTAGTTTACAAGAGTTAGCAAGTTCTCACTTTACGTCCTATACTATAGCATGTTCTATCTTTCTTTAGTATAGTATTGTTGAGGGTGCCCTTGAGTGAATAATGTAGTAATTATAAACAAAAACCAAGAGAGAGAGAAAAAGCATGTAAAGTTTTGGAGACCACACTAACCGACAAGGTACACATAGGTAGGCCATAGGCAGTACCCCGGGTCAGCACTGATCTGCATCCACAAAGCCACATTGGCACCCCCTTTTTTATCGAAAGGAGCAGGAGACAGGAAAGTTCTTGCTCTGCGCTTGGCCACCATCCTCCTCCCTCCGTGGTCCAGACGCTAATCTCCCATGTTTGACTGTTTAACGGCCTAGGTGAGGACCATGTCGCCACATACTCTACATTACCGACCCTGCCTCTAGTGATTAAGCTAGTGATTAGTGACGATGGTCCCCTCCCCTGTAGCGGCGGCAATCATTCCTCAGGCGCTAATCATGGATCATCGGAAACAAGCAAGAATGTGAATGATCACGAGCTACTAGCTCTCATTGGACATGTGGTCCAACGGATTCTTCCAACTGGTTATTTAGTCTGAAGCGATTACCCTGCACTAATCTAGGTTTAGCCCTGTAATTTACAATTATATCCGGTGATTAGCTGCCGCCACCACTAGTAGCAGCAGCAGTAGTACTCCTACTAGGTAGCTGCTGACCTGCTGGTAAATGTTACGCTGAACTCCGTATCATCATATTCGATCATTGGTCTTATTCATTTTTTATATATAAATATAATTTATTTTCTTATTACTTATTTTATCAACACGTATAATTGAATATTGATTAATTTATTTTATTATTTACATAAATATTTTGAATAAAACGGATGGTCAAACATTAAAAAAAGTCAAAAACGCCAAACACTATAAAGCATAGAGTAGGGTGCACGCACTGCCATCGTGTACACGGCGCGTGCTTGGATGCGAACTAATCATGCATGTTCACATAGAATCCAGTGGAGCTAGATTGATGCATTTTTTTATATAACATCTTTTCAAAGACAATTTAGAATAGTTTTCCAAAACAAAAGACAATTTAGAATAGTTTGAGAGGAGGAGGAATCGTACGTACATGGGTCCAACTGGCAATATTTAGATGCTAGCTAAGCTAGCAACTGCGTGCACTGTCGTTATTATATCAACAAAAAAAAGATCGGCAAAACCATATGATGACCGCTGCTCGTACGTACGTACATGGAACAGCGTGTTTGACGCGATTTGTTGTTTTCCTTCCAAATCGATGCTTTTAGGCCTACCCGGTCGTTAATCATGAGCTTCATAGTCCCAACTCACAACCTTTTGAAATTGCTCTACTTCCATTCATCAATCCACATACTTGAATGGAGACTCTAATCCACTTCAACATATATGAACCGAGGTGGAAACATGTGTATCCAAAAATTACCTTCTATTCTTAGAAACAGTTGGAAATATTGGTCGGCCTCTAAAATGATTCTCATCCCCTCCAATCCCTAGCAAAGGGGATTAGGGGTGTCGGCATGGATTAGGTGGAATTTAGTTCAAGTTGCACTCTAATCATCCTAGCAACACACATTTTGATTGATGGGAAACCAACTACATCCAAACAAGGTCTAAGAGGATGAGTGTGTAGCATGGAATGTTAAATTGGTAAATAGTAATCATAGGAGATCAAAATTAGCTTGCTATCGAGTGTTTTTTCTAGGATGTTTGAATTCCCATGCCAGTTTCATCCAAAGCTCAAGTTGATGGAAAATGGGGTGACAATTCATTCATCAATCAATACTCCCCTAACATATAGGCTTCTTTCGATTCAAAAATGAAGTTAGAAGTGATATATAATTATTTTATTTTGTGCTCATAGGTGAATTGAACGCCGCATGACTTATCTCGGGCCTTAATATCAATTGAGTTGCATGCATTGACTGATGAGGAAGGATGGTCAATTAAGAACTTCGATCAACATATTTATATCTGTGGTTGGCAG
This sequence comes from Hyparrhenia diplandra, assembly GCA_015847255.1. Taxonomy (NCBI): domain Eukaryota; kingdom Viridiplantae; phylum Streptophyta; class Magnoliopsida; order Poales; family Poaceae; genus Hyparrhenia; species Hyparrhenia diplandra. Next base: position 50,066 of record JADLZK010000328.1, on the reverse strand, counting down.
GTTCGGCCGAGATGGAAATACTTCATGATTTTACACGTGTTAATTTGTTTGCTTAAGAAGCTCATAGAGCTAATCATGCAAGGGTTCACTAGTTAAGTTTGCCCGAAAATATATGAACAGCTTGGTCTATAGTGTGTTGAAAAGAAAAAGAGGGCTTCCGGGCTTGTTTGGCATAGCTCATAGGGTAAAAGCTATTTTTCTTCGCGCCATAAAGGAATAGAATTGAGAGAGCTAAAAAAAGTGGCATATTCCAACTTTCTCATTCATTTATGTCTCATATTCATGCATGAAGTTGTTAGTGGAGCTATTTTGTCAAAAAAATCAAAACAGTTAAGTTTCACCTAAAACAGTTGCTCATGAGATTGTTTTAAGCAAAAACACCTCAATTTTACTAGTGAAGCTGAGCCGAGTAAAACGAGATGTATGGGTCATGGATAGATCTTTTCCAACACGGACACGTGGATACGGGTGTTTTGGCATTTGACAAGAGGCATCATGCAGCACGGTCATATGCACACTATAAAACCTAAGAGTACTAGGAGTACGGGCTACTAGCATGCATGGATGGATGAGAATACGGATGAGGCACGCGGTCCTCCAAGGCCTGGCTGCATATACCAACACCACCGTACCACACACACCCTGGCCTCCATGATTACTGGTGGCAATGGCATGGCAAATTGCGTGATCCGAAAAGAGATTCGGCGAGACCCCACTGCGGAGGACACTCCGCTTTCTACTTCGTTTTCGTTAGTCCCGTCCGGCCGGCCGGCTGGCTGGCTGGTGGATTCCTGACTGCTCGTGTTGCCCAAACGTACTGCCCTCTAGCAAGAATCAATGCGAGCAAAATCCCTTCCCATGCAACTACCAAAAAGTGCTACCGTTCCCCGTCATATCAAATTTCTTAACGCATACACGGCAAGATAAATATAGTTAAATAAAATAACTAATTACATAGTTTGGTTGAAAAGTACGAAATAAATCTTTAATCTTAAATAGTTCATAATAGAATAATAATTATTAAATAAAACGAAAAGTGCTACAAGAACTACGGCCCGTAATGCCATTAGCCACGGTTGTCGCTCAGTCATCGCTGAAAAGTACGTAGTATACTGCTCGTACTACTGATGATGCAGTTGAAAAACGGATATCGTGCTCGGGTTGTGGAGGAGGTCAAAGAAACGAGAGCCAGACACTGCACCTGCATTCTGCATGCATGCAACGCCGCAACTCACTGAGCCCAGTCCAGCGAGCCAGCCACCGTCCACACTACAGCATGGCCGTTGCGGCGGCGTCTACGGCCATCCCCCAGCCAGCATCGGCCGGCCGGCACTGAGCCAGAGCCGCCCCACACTGACTTGTGACTTGCACCCAGACGTCGTCGGCCAGTGGCCAGTGCAGTGAAGAGGGGCCAGCTCGAACCCCAATTCCCAAGCAAAACTGGCAGCTTTTTGCAACACCGCCACTGTGCCTGTGCTCGCAACAGCGGCCGCAGCCTTGCACAGTGGCTAAAATGGGAGGCTACTGCCTACTGCACCGCTACAGCCATGCCACGGCCACGGCCACATGCCGGCGACAGCTACATGCCTCGCATGGGATCCTAGAGCCTAGTAGTAGGAGTAGTAGTAGTGTTTGCGCTGGACGCCGACAGTGGTGCCCGCCGCGTGCCGAGGTTGTGTGTGTGTGTGCCCAGTAGTACGAGCACACTAGCAGTAGGAGGGACCGGCGACACCGACCGGACAGGCGGACGGACGACACCAGAGGATGGAGGCCATGAGGCCTAGGCCTGGTTGGACCTCCTCCCGTGCCGTGCGCGCCTCGGTATGTTGACCATGGTCAAACACTGTTTTCTACAGTATTCTTCGCGTCCACTGTAAAACTTGAATTTTGCAACAAAGGATTCTATTGTATCCTCCCTTGCATTCCAAACGGTAAATTCTAGTTTTTTTTTTTTCTGTATTTATAGTTTTTGTTATGTGCTTGTATGTCTTAACATAATGAATAAGTAAATGTAGAAAGATGAGGGTGTGTTTAGTTCACAAAAAGTGAACCCAAAAGTGCTACAAAAGACTGTCATGTTAATTTTTTCGCCTCATGAATGAATCGTTAAATGTATATAAATTAAAAAATAATAATTGCACAATTTTTTTATCAAAAGTGTGAACCGAATCTTTGAGCCTAGTTAGTCCATGGTGAGACAATAATTACCAAATACAAACAAAAGTGCTACATCAACCAAACCCAAAATATTTCACCAACTAAACACCCCTAAGAATAAAAAAATTTAATCCAATGTTTTTGAAACCTAGGACTTCTCTAGTTTTCACTAATCTAGTGTTTTTCTATGTGAAACTAAACTAATTTCTACAAAATTAATTAATTTGGGAATGTTGTAATAAGTTCTTGCGTACTAAACGCGCCTTCGGTGTGAACTAAGACTAGTAATAATGCTTCTAAGAAGAAAGGTGTCATTTTTGTTTATTATTCCACCCTTTGTACCCTTTTCGATTTTTTTCAAATCATGCTCAACCTCGTATCACATAGAACCGTGATGGCCTTCTTTTGAGGTCCTATTTAGATCCTTAGACTACTAGAGCTTTTCAAGGTTCTAAACATAATTTCTAAAGTGTCATTAAAGTTTAGCCAACCTCACAAAACTTTATACTGCATAGTTGAACTAAAGTGATGTAAATATTGCCATGGGCTGCAAGGTTCAGATCCACGTGTCTTCTGTGATCAGTTACCGGAGGCGACGGATTATATCTTGATTGGTTGTGTCTATGCGAACACATGGTTGATTTAGGTCACATGTGTTTAGTTTTGTGATTGAGTGATTGTCAACAGTCAACATTTTAATTCTATTTTCTTTTATCTTTTATGCTTCGGCTATGTTCACCGGCACACGTGGAGTGTGTCGAAGACGTATCTCTTGGTTCGTGTTGTGCGGTGTGGAGCTCGGAGATGGTAGCCGACGGGCGCAGGTGAAGGGGCCAAGGAGGACGTGCCGGGCCGACGGACCGCGGAGGTGAAAGACGGACGTGAGGCTTGGACCGAGGGACTGGATCGCCGGGTGGCTAGCCATGGTGGTGACATCCGGGACATCGGCGAATGCAAGAGGGGATCGTGGCGGGACCGTGTCGATCGGGTCAAGACGGGCGTGCGTCGTGCGTGCGGGGGAGCTCGGATGACTTGGCGACTTCGGGCGGTCAAGACGGCGGCGACACGTGTTGAGGAGGTTTGGTGGTTTGTCCTCAAAACCATCGGTCGCGGGTTTCGTGGTTTGGGCCTCAAAACCACGGTGCGGGTTTGGTGGTTTGGACCTCAAAACCATCGGCGGGTTTTACGGGTTTGGGCCTCAAAACCCGAGGCGTTCCGGTGGACGGAAGGACGGGCGCGTGGCGGCATCCGGGAGGTTGCGCTGGAGCAAGGCTGCAGATGAGGAGGCGCGGCGGTCGTCGGATTGATATTACCCGTAGTCGACCAAAATAGCCCTAGGGTTAAAAGATCGACTCATGTATCTTAGGGGTAGTTTAGGCGTAGGGAATATTGGACTATTTAGTGGAGGCTTACCCCTTCATCTCCTCTTGCCTCTCTTATTTTCATTTTTATTTTTTCCCATTTTTAGGGTTCTTGTTTAGAGGTCCAAGAACAAAAAATTTGTGTGGATTTGCTGTGATTTTTGTTCGTAGGAAGAGTGGCCCTAAGTCCACTCATGCCCTCTCGGGCTTTTGATTTTGGAGTCAGTGTTTCTCGTTCTCGGATCGCACTTGTTCTTATTTTCGTTCATGCCTCTGATCTACTTTTCCCGGAGTTTGAGTTCTTCTCGGGTCATGATCTTTTGGGATCTTGTTCGTAGCTAGTTGAATTTCACCCGCAAAATCTCGATCGAGCCGTTTTGATTTGGTCCATTTTCATTGGATTTTGGAGCGGGCGTTTCTCTGCTCATCCGCTTGAGTTCGTTGGCTTTCCTGTTCTTTGCGCCGGAAAGGCCAAGGCCGTCGAGCCCAGCACCAATAGGTGCTTGCCCGCCGTCCGTGAACCCGGTGAAATCATAGTGATTTGGTCGTTCCCTTGGGTCGATTTTGCATCTGTCGTCGCTGCTTTCTCTCTTGGCCGTGTTCTGTTCAAACAGCAGGGAGCAGCTCCTCTGCTAGTTTCTTGCTTGGTGTTTCGTGCTCGAGAGAACACTTGCCGCTGTAGCACGCCAGCCTTCTTTCTGAGGTCGCACTTGCTTTTTGAGCTAAATTTTCTTTTTGGTCAAGTTTGCCTCTTACTTGTTCATGCATGCGTGATTTTTGTTTGGCTAAAATGATTAGCTTTCCCTGCTTTGTGATTTGCCGATAGTAGCACACATCAGGTTCTTGTTTGATTTTGGTTGTCTCAGTTAGCGCACGTGGAATCCCTGCCTGACCCCGTCTTTGATTTGCTCGGCAATCGGGTAAGAAGGTAAGCAGGCAGCTAGCTGCCATTTTCATTTGCTTAGCAGAGCTTGCAGCTAGACAGTTCATACTCTACATCTTTCTCGAAGATGCACAGCAGGTCACAACTTCGATGACGGCAAGGTAAAGCAAGTCAGGTTGCTTCATTCTCTAGTATCTAAATTGGTATTTTCAGCATTAGATTTCGAAAGCAGCAGTAGCATGTCCTCGATGCTTGAGCTTTGATTGGATTTATTTAGCTTGGAGTGCTCTCAGCTTGGAAGCTGCGGTTCCTGGTTGTTGCTTGTTTTACGTTTGGTGCACTAGAGTGCGGTGCTAAGCTACAAGAGAAATTTTGCTTTGAACAACTTCAGCTAGCAGGTGCTTTGGTTTTGGACGTGTTCTTGTTTTCAGCATTAGAAGCAAGCAGCTTTTCAAGTTTCAGATTTGGCTCAAGTCTCCGTCTTGATCTTTTTGTTCGTCCGTTCGAGCTCGATTCGATCTACTGTTTCTTTCGTTGGACTCGTTGTGCCTAACTCTTCACGCTTGATATCCCGCTACCGCTTAGTACGTGTATCACTCGTTTCTTTGTGAGTTCGCTTTTGAGGTTGGGGGTTGAGCCGATGACCCAAAATTGAAAAGGAATTTCGAGGCTCCCATTCACCCCCCTCTCTGCGGTCGCCGTTTTGGTCCTTGAGTCTATAGTAGAGAGGAGTGGGAAATTCTCCTAAGAAAGTTACATTTTGTGGGATTTGGTACTGTTGCAATAAGAGAAAGCCCTACAATGGTGGCTTTGCAACTAGAAATTGGTTGGCAAACAAGTGTGTCACGGTTTCCATTCCTTCTTCTTATTGATCGGCTAGACGTTGTGGAAGGAGACGAATGCAAGAACATGGAATTAGAACCTCTCCTCCAGCTCACTTGGCTCTTAGGATCCGTGCCACCGGAGGAGGCTAATGAGTGGTGCTTGGTAGGGTACAAACAGTTGTTTATCGCTCATGTTGTTAGTTTAGGATGTGTAACCGAAAGTGGTTGCAAATGTTGCAAAAACGTTTGTGTAACTTTTTATCTACTCCAACTTAATGAATCCCGTGTCTTCGAGAAAAAAAGAAGGGCCAAAGTCTCGCGAAAACATTTTTAACCAAATAAGAACCATACAAAATAGATTTCTTGATTTACTTTAGAACTTTTTATCTGTTGTTTTTAAATCCATATATGCATCGAGAGGGTCCGGTTGGAACTGGAAGGAAAGCCAATCACACTGCTTCAAGTTCCAATCCGGTTCCTGAAAGAAGAAAAGTGACACTCAACTCAAAGTGTCATGTGAGAACGGTGACGGAAGACATGCCGTAAAAAACAACCGCTTATAGGACACCATAGTCAACCCACGTGGCTTTCGTATTTTTTTTTTCCTTCAGCTTTGGAGCAGGATAAGATCTTATAACCACGCACCAAAAAGTAAATTCGATTGCAAAGGGGTGAAAAGCTGGATTCTACACGAAAGTAGTAGTGCTACAGCTACCATGAAAACACATACTTTTCCATGCCTCTGTCTGACAAAGAAACAATACGCAAGAACTCCACTTTTTTTTTTTTTGATATACGTAGAAAGGAAAATAAAAGAAATTGGAAGGCCCCGGTGACTCGATATATAGCGAGCGAGCGAGCCCAGGAGGCCAGGATGTCAAGGAAGCCGCCGTGACCGAGAGGGCGAGACGAGCACGCCGCAGCGCACGCGTAGCAGGCTCAGGCTAGCACTAGCAGCAGCGGTAGTAAAGAGGCAAGTAAATGCCAGCCGCGTCTCCTCACCAAACCGAAGACCATCGGTGTCGTCGTCGTCTCCTCTCTCCTCTGTCCTGGGCTGCCTCCGTGCGTGTTTCTTGGGACTACGACCTGCTGGCCCTGCGCTGCTCCCTCCACACAGCAACGAGAGGGCAGGAGGAGGCGTGAAATGTAAGCAAGCGGAGGGACACGCCCAGCTGAAGCCGCAGAGACGCTGTCGTCAACTGCAACTCCACTCCACTCCTCTCCTCTCCTCTGCAAGGACGGAGAGAAGAGAGAGGTAGCAGCTGTAGCAGTAGCAGGGAGAGCGAGCGGCGTTGCGTTTTCAGCCCGTCCGCCATGAAGTTCATGAAGCTTGGGTCCAAGCCGGACGCCTTCCAGACCGACGGCAGCGACGCCAGGTGTGTGATCCCTCCCTCCCCCTCGTCATCTTCCTCCTCCCTCCGCCATTGCAGGCCGTGCTTACTCCCTCCCTCCCTCCTTTGCCGCCGTGATCGAACGGAGACGCGTGTTCTTGGCTGTGCGAGCTCTCTGACGTTCACTCTCAGCCTTTGTCTTTCAGAGAAAACCTCTCGCTCCCCCTCTGTACAAGAAAATGAGGGAGGGTTAGGGTAGTGAACTTCTTGCCATGTCTTCTAGCGTCTCTGTTCCGGTAGGAACAAGAACAATGCAATGCCATGCTTTAGGTCCTTGCTGCGTTCTCTCTTACCAGCAGAAACAATGCTGCGTTCTGTGAATCCAGAGATAGCCAAAAAAAAAAAAACAAAAAGGCTTGCTCCGCATCTGCAACCATGGATCTTTCGGCGCGTGACTTGAGTTCTTGATTCGTCGAGGCCCAAAAAAAAAGGAGTGCCTTTTGCCTTGGGTTAACCTGTGCCGTGCTGTGATTATTGTGGGGGGCTACCGCTGCCGCTGCTCTTGTTCTTCATGAGTGCTCGTGTGCTACGTGGTTCCCCTGCACGGCAGCTGATTTGACCCGGGCGGGCGCCCACCCCTTTTTCGCCACCAAAAAGTCCCTTTTCGCTGCGCAAACAGAGTCATCGTAGCAGTTGTGGTTGTTGTGGTGAGGTGAGGTGTGGATCATGCGGTTATACTATTTTTTTACTGGTTGTCATGACTGATGAGGACCACGCACAGGCCTGCTCCAGTATAGAATGTTTGATTTGATCCATGATCTTCAACTTATACTGGAGATCTTGGACATGCTCCTAACCTGCAAATCCTTCCATTCCATTTTTGATTAAAGCACCCCTCTCCACCCACTACCCTGTTTCTTTCATCTTTTTTCCCCTGTTCTGTACCTGTGTGTGAGTATGCTTTGACTGAACATGAACAGACAGCTTGAGAACAGATCTATTTTTTTAAAAAAACAAAGATATTAAATATTTGTGTACTTCAATGACTGTCTCCATTTCTAAAAGAAACTGGGTTCTGCCTCTTTTCCTCACCGAAATCAGATTTCTACAGTGCATTCACTTCAACTGAGAACAAAAGCTCAAAATTTTGAAGAAAAAAACTGGAATATTGTACGTGTACTTGACTTGCTCTGATTGTGTTTGCTAACTAGTAGTAGATGTTGTTTCTTCGTTTTTTTTTCCTCATATATGCTGTACTCTCTTGTTATGAATGTTCATTAGCAATCATGTTATGTTGACAATGTCAATCTCATATTCTCATGCAGATACGTGCTGTCTGACCTTCCGTCAGATATCGTCATCCATGTCGACGATGCAAGGTTCTATCTACACAAGGTAATTCCATACCATTTTACTTAAGTTATGAACCTAAGTAAGTAGGTTCAATCACTCCTCCCAAAGAAAAAAGTAGGTTGAATCACTGAGTGTTTCGCCCAAAGCTACTTGTGTACTTGAGAGTTAAAACAACGGATCGGCCAACATACAGCTATCAGCACACTAGAAGATGCTGCAATAGTAACATCTTTTGTCAGCTGCCACTTGTAATTTGGATCTTTGTTGCTTTCGGAATCTTTCCCACGGTTTCTTTAGATCATGCTTCAATTCCCATCAGCACCTTTCATTCTGCTAGGTGACAGCAATGCACGTACCATGCAATTAGGAAATGTCCTCTTGCTTAATATTTTGGTAGATAATAATGCTAGAGGAAATCTGGAAGTGTCTACTGTCCAATTATATGGCCTTTTCACTGTTAAGAGTTTTGGCAAATTATTAATCTCTGAATGAAAGTTTGGTCATTCATTTGCAGTTCCCCTTCTTTCCAAGAGTAGTCTGTTACAAAGGCTGATAATAGAGGCTAATCAGAATGGCACTGATGAAGTTGTCATACAAGGCATTCCTGGTGGAGTGAAAACCTTTGAAATCTGTGCCAAGTTCTGCTATGGCATGGTAGTGACTCTCAATGCGTACAATGTTATCGCCGCAAGGTGTGCAGCAGAGTACCTTGGGATGACCGAGGATGTTGAGAAGAGCAACCTGATATTTAAGATTGAGGTGTTCCTGAATTCCGGCATCTTCAGGAGCTGGAAGGACTCGATCATAGCACTGCAGACCACTGATGCATTATTGCCATGGTCAGAGGAGCTTAAGTTGGTCGGTAGATGCATAGATTCCATTGCTACCAAAGCTACCGTTAACCCATCGAATGTTATGTGGTCATACACCTACAACAGGAAATCTGCATCCTCAGATGAGATAGTTGAAGCTCGCAAAAAGCTCCCAGGCGGTTCCTAAGGATTGGTGGGTTGAAGATCTGTGTGAACTTGATGTAGACCTCTATAGGCGTGTCATGGTTGCAGTTAAGTCAAGGGGGAGGATACCCTCTGATGTTATCGGAGAAGCGCTCAAGGCATACGCCGCTAGATGGCTTCCTGAATGCTGTGACACGATGGCAGATGATGCCTACTCTGAAGCATACAAGCATCTGCTTGAAACCATCATCTGGCTTTTGCCCTCAGACAAGGGATCTTCAGGGATCTCGTGTGGTTTCTTCCTGAAGCTACTGAAAGTCACTGTCCTAATTGGTGCTGGAGAGCTCCTGAAGGAAGAACTCATGGACAGGATTGTGTTGCAGCTCCACAAGGCTTCGGTCCATGACCTTCTGATCCCTTCCAAGCCTCCGGCACAGACCGTGTATGATGTTCAGCTAGTCCAGACACTCATCAGCAGGTACATGAGCCATGCCGGGGTAGCTGAAGATGGGATCTTCCTCAACAACCTTGACCAGGAGATGTTTGAGACAAATGTGGACAGTGAATCTTTGCTAGCATTGTGCAAGCTGGTGGATAGGTACACTGCTGAAGTTGCCTCTGATCCAAATCTGTCCGTTTCAAGCTTCGTGGATTTAGTGACTTCCATGCCTGAAACAGCCAGACCGGCACATGATGGATTGTACACTGGTATCGACGTCTTTCTGAAGGTATGTGTCACAGCAACCATCTACAGATTAGTTCTTCATATGACGTTCATTTACAACAACCACTTTGTTTGAAAACTGAGATTACTTAGCTAAAATTGTTTGCCCTGTGATGTTCAGTTGCATCCCGGGCTACCCAAGATGGAGAAGAGGAAGATCTCGAGCCTGATGGACGTAAAGAAGCTGTCCAAGGGGGCATGCATCCACGCGGCGCAGAACGACCGTCTCCCGCTGCGCGTGGTGGTCCAGGTCCTCTTCTTCGAACAGCTACGGGCCGCCGGAGCCGCCGCCGCTGGGACGCCCAACGTCAGCGTGGCACGGTGCATGGCGCGCCTGGCAGAGGAAGAGGAGGACAACGTCCACGAGCACTGGAAGGAGGGCCGGGCGCTGCCGGAGCCCCCGACCCCCGGGGCGTTGAAGAGGCAGCTGGGGAGCCTGAAGCTGAGCGGCGACGGTGGCGACGACGGGCGGCGCCTGGTGGCGCGGAGCAGCAGCGTGGCCAACCAGAGCAGCCGGCTGTCGCTGTCGTCCCGGTCCCGGAGGATCTTCGATAGGCTGTGGGTCGGCGGCGGCGGCGCGAAGTTGCCCGGGGAGGCCACCGCCGCGGGCAAGGGGTCCTCGGACACGTCCGGGAGCTCGCAGAGCCCGCGGTCGTCGGCGAAACCGCTGGAGTCCAAGTCGTCCAGCTCGTCGTCGAGGAACCGTCGGTATTCGGTCTCGTAGGCAGGGCGGCCGGCCGGCGGCAGGAGGCTGTACAGAGGAAGGACGACGAGCTGCTGCTAACCTTCAGAGTTAGTGTTGATCACAAATTAAGTGGCATGGAGCTAGAGATCTTTGTGTCAGTCCAGCTGCTCTGATGTTGGGATAATCCCCTGGTTTTCTGTAACAGACTTGGCAACGATGCTTGACTACTCGATGAACTGGGCAATCCTTTTGGCGGCCCTAGCTCTGCTCTCTCTAGCTGTTTGACTGCCAACTTGCCTCTCGTCATGAATCTATGCGATCAGCCGTTGGCAACAATGCCCTGAATTACGAATGTTCCAAAATAATCACACGCGAGTTCTTCATGCTGCGGCATTGCATTTGAGATGATCTTTTCGCTGTCAATGTTGGATGCATGTAGTACGATGAGTCGATGACTACTGCTGTGACCTGTGAGGACGGGGACGGAACGAGCTCAGTGTTGTCTTCTATTTTGAGGTTTCGTCCGGCCTTACCCAGGAACTCCATGGCCGTCTCCGTACACGAGCGACCGGGACGTGGGGGTTGGTGGCACGGTGGTTGCTTGTCCCATCCATCAATGCAAGAACGCAGGTGACATCCCGGCACAGTCCCGGCACTCGGCCATTTGGGCCGGCCTTACAAAGGTGATGTGGTGGTGTAGTGCGTGGGAGACTTTTTTTAAGGGAAGATTTTATTACATTGAGGAGTACATTGAGTTGGTATACAACTTTGGAACGAAAAACTTCTGGCACATTGAGTTCGGTTGGTTACCCCAGCCAACCTGGACACTCTAGAGGGCACCTCTCATATAATCGAGTTCGAATCACAAATGAGCGAATTTCATTTGGGGCATTATTAAAAAAAACAAAAATATAAGGGTGGGGTGTTTCCCTTCCTGACTTCTCGGTAAAAAAAAGGATAGGGACATAGCTAAAGGAAAAGTCTGAACATAATATAGTGACATTTAATACTAAGACTAGATCGTCACCCATATGCCCGGTAAAGATATCCTTCATCATCTACTCTAGAGGTCGTGATGTTGCCACAATATATCTTGGAACTTTCAAGTTTCAACTCTGAAGGATAGCCCACGAAAGCAGCCTGTGGGAAATTGCATTGATAACTGCAAAGGGGAATTAAGTTTTTTTTTTTTTCAAAAATTAAATCATTCCTGTGTAACCAAATAGACCAACAAGTCACAACTGCTTCAAGCAGAACTGTTGACATTAGATGCTTTAAAACTCCAATTAGCCATCCAACAAACACTATACTTTGGGGTTTCGTTAGGTAAATGCCACTTGAGAAAAACTCCAAACGAAGCGCCTGGAATGATAGTAAAAAATGTTGAATTGTCTTCTCTTCGTGACAAAAGAAGCAAGTTTGTTTTCATGCCAATTACGCTTATTAAAAACACTACCCTCCCGAGAGACCACATAAAAATCTTTAACTTAAGAGGCGCTTTTAGTTTCCATAACTGTTTATTCAGATTAGGAACTGGGGTTTGTATCATTGCTTTATAATGCGATTTCACCGAGAATTGCCTATTGAGAAGCAAAGACCAGTAAAATTCATCATGACCTTGTAACGATGAGAAATTAGCTAGGCGTGCTAACAAATGATTCCACTCCACTAATTTGATACTTATTAGATCTTGTCTCAAGGAAAAATTAGGTGGACAGGAACTCAATGCTTCTGAAATTGTGACATACTTTGGCTTAACAATATTGTATAAACCATGGCATTGGTTTATCAAACTCTCTTTTCTAACCATTTATCTTCCCAGAAGAATCTGACCTGTGATCCATCTTAAATAATAAAAAGATCCAAAGTGCAGAGGAGACTGGACAGCATAGGATGATTAGTAAGAAGCAGTGCAGTTCTTGGGTGACTTAACATTTACAACACCTAGTTACCGTAACCCCGAATCAAAGGCAGCCTTACAAAAGGTGATTAGGAACTCACGGTAAGCCGTAAGAACGAGCTGCAATAAGCTGTTGCTTGCGTCCAAACATGCTTTTATGAACAGTGAAATAGACAGACGTGAGATCAACATCAACCAATCACCAACGGTTGATGGTTCTTGCCAAAGTGTGGCTGAGCGTACCACTCCTCCGCGTGAAAGGTGAAAGAAACTGAAGGATCTATAAATTAAGCTGCTTTTGAGTACGTAGTACTCGTAGCTTTTATGTATGTGTACATTTTTTTGCTAATGTCGGCAAGCGACTCTAATCTAAAGCCAAAAACAAAGGAACCAATATCCTTTTTTTTTTTTTTTCAAAATAATTAATCAAGAGAGATCGAGCTCCTTCCTTTCGGGAGTGTATAACAGATTTGCATCACGTTAAGCTCGCACGTTAAGATACCAAAGCGTGTATCATTTACATCACGTTAAGCTTGCACGCGCGTTGAGATGCCAAAGCGTGTATCATTCAGTTATAAAGTGTCCAGCCATATATATGCTTATAGGTTATTAGATCCAGTACTGTACGTGTAGTATGGCCAGTAGTATTAATCAGTCACCATGTAACACGTATAAAGGTACCAATGAAAATAAAAAAAATTTATGGTACCTAAAAAGGGTGTTACTTTAACTAAAGATAATTTAGTGAGACGTAATGAACGGGACAGGAATTGTTCTTTTTGTTATCTTCCGTAAAACAATCCAACACCTATTTTTTGACTAGCGTTCACTCAAAATTTCTGTGGCGCTGTACATTTATTTGTTTGGTTTTTCACCACCGACTAATATGGGCGACCTGTTTGAGCGTTGGACTAAAATTGCAAACAGAAAAAAATAAACTCATTGTTATTAACAAAGAAATTTGCAAAGAATACTTTGGGCTATTTGGATAACAAGGAATGAAGTGGTTTTGATAAATGTAGACCAAAATCTTTCTTGCATGTGCTTTTCGGGGAATGCATTGGCTACGCCGGTGGGCAAGTCCGCAACGGCCGAGGATCAGCGACCGATAAATAATACAGGGCAAAGATCTTTGAAACATCGGCGCTACAATTTTTCAGTTCCAGGAGGATGGCTATCGCCAAGATTCATTGGTCATATTTAGATCGAACCAAACTTTGTTTTTTGTTTATTCAAAGTTGGCTGGCTGATTGTTCAGTTACAGCGTTGGGTGTCCGAACTTTGTTTGTAATAATTGGCATTCGATTCTATCAGTTGATAGATGAAACCGGATTTTATATCCATTATCTAAAAAAATGTAACACGTTTTGGTGACATGGCAAGTGATTAAAGAAGAAAAGAGATAGCAGCAGTATTCATCGTAAAAGATATTGTTAGATAGGGCACGAAAACTAATATTCACACATGTTTTAGACTCATTGTTGGACACGGTTCATCATATACAACAATAAACTAACGATATGTTTGCTCCTAAGAAACCACACCATGGTACGGTAATTATATATGTATACTGTAAAGATTGCAGAATTCTGTCTTTGTGTATGACATTGGATTGAAGAATCAAAAACAGGATCAAGTGGTTGGATCCTTCTCTACTCTAGAAAGAAAGAAAAAAACCTTTGTTGTCCACACCGACAGGACCGAATCATGAAGAAAGTTTTAAGGTTCTTATTTACTACATTCGTTCTAAATTATATAGCTCACTTTAATCTTTTTATAACTTTGAATTTATAGAAAATTGTGCTCAACATTGATGAAATCAAATTAGGTTCATTAGACCCTCCATAAAATATTTCTTAATTGTGCATCTATTTAAATTTGTATTTTTTTTTTTTCTAAAAACTTGATCAATATCAGTAAAGTTTGACTTCGAACAAGTATAAAATAAACTATAATTTAGAATATACGTAGCAAATTCTAAATTTCATACCTAATTTAGGTTTAATTTAGCTTGGAACGGGACCTACTGGTAATTGGCCATAAACTAAAAATTATGTGTTCCATCATAGATCTTGTTTCGATACTCTTCTATGCACCTTAATCCATGTGTGTTGCCATGGATTGGAGTATAAAATAGTTTAAGCTATATCTAATCCACTCCAATACACATGGATTGAGATGAATAATACTAAATCCAAATGAGCCTGTAAAGAAGAAATGTCAATGCCACCGCTACATATGTTTTCCGTGTCTATACGGATATACGATGAATTTCCAGCACCGAGAGCCAGAAGTCGTGTGTATAATAAAGTACGAGTATACAAAAACACGATACGATGATGAATTTGTGTCTAGCTATGACCAAGTACACCACTTAGAGCTAGAAGTCGTGCGTCCTGTCCGCTCACCTGCCGCAACCGCACGCCACTACTGTGTCGTGTCTTAATCACCTGTCGCGTCGCGGCGCCGACCCAGCAGTCGCAACCATGGCCACCGCCGACGCCGCGCGTCCTGCCGCGCGCCCCCGGCCGCGACCACGTCGTGGTGATCCCGTTCATGGCCATAGCCATGGCCACACGCTCCCGCTGCTCCATTTTTTAGCATTACTTGCTTGTACTATTTGCATAATTGCATGTTAACTTCGTCACGACTCCTGGTACACCGACAATGCTGCCGTAGACCCGATGGAGCTTCTGTCATGCGGAGGTGTGGACCCCGTTGTTTGCTTGACCCGATGCTCGATGAGCTCGCAGCCTACCTTGTCGCGCGAACATCTACCCTTCGAGGACCAGCGGTGCTGGTGGATCCCCCTTCACTGCCACGTATGGTACAACTTAACCCGCGGATCATGCTGAAGCGCCGAGTTGGTCGGTGTGGTCGCCGCGACGGCGACACGACACCCCCTACTCCCGCCGCCCACGTACCCGACTGTCGTTGGTGCGCCGATAGTAATCGCGGGCGACAACCTTCGCCGACTCCTTCATGTTGTCGCTGGAGGAGCCTCGATCAAGGATCCGCCTCGCACGCGAAGGTCGGCGTCAGCGAGATTGATCCCGAGGCGTAGCGATCACATGGCGCCGCCCTCCCGACAAGTGGGAGGGCCGCCAGACGGGAGCGCCGCCGACCACCCCGGATGCGACGATCGCGACGTTCGAGCCACTTCGGGACTCGCTCCTTCTTCCAAGCGGGTGGTCGCCCGTAAGATCTTCCCACCGCCGCCGCCGGGCAAGGTCGGTTCAGCCGCCCCCGTGCGCTACCCCGCCTTCCTAACCTCTTAGTCGCACAATTGTTTCTTGCTTATACAAAAATCTGAAGCGCCACCGCTCCCACCGATGATTTGTGTTGTGTGTTCTCCCACCCCACCATGGCACCTCACCATGCTTGGGAGTGTGGTTTTGTAACTCGTTTGGATTTTATCTAACTCCTCTTATAATGAAAAACGAGCTAAGCTCAGTTTCGGGAAAGATAAAAAACGGCCCAAGCTGCGCCAACTCTTTTTTTTCGTGGGTTTAGTTTTCTATAAATCCCATACGACCCCAGTCTTACAAGAGAGCGATTTACAAGAAATACCATCAGCAAGCAACAAGATAGACACAACTTAAAAAAAAACTCAAATTGTTTTCGAAGGAAAACACGGTTGTTTATCTCTTGCTCTTCAGATCCCCCAAGATTGTCAGCATGATTTGTCATTTTGCATGTTTATTGAACCCTGTATTTTAAGCACTACCTGTACCATTTGCAAGGTAATTAAGACCGAAATCACAGCCACTACATGTCCAGTTACGGCTAGTAATCTATTGCTCTGAACACGCCACGTGCATGAGTACATACTAATGGAATGGTCCTAGAAGGGTGCTTCACGTGGACGGCTAGTCGGCTAGCTGCCTAGAGTACTTCACGTGGACGGCCAAGGGACATGACGACGGTGCCAAATAAAAAAGCCGACCAGATCCACAGCAAGCAAGTGTTGAATCGCTTAAAAAATATAAAACGCGGGGACGACTTTCCAAATCGGCAGGGAATACAAAGTAAAGCATTATATGTTGCAGTGTTTTAAATTTTTAAATTGCACATTTTCTACACAGTCCAAGTGCCTCCCTGAAATCTCTCCGAAAGTGCACTCATGTCGTGGACGGTGGGGAGGGGGGCGAGGCGACGACGGCCAGCGCGGACGCAAGGAAGAAGAGGAATAGTGCGTGAGCTACCCAGCCCACACGATGAGGATCTGACGGCTGTGAACCGTCGGCTAATTAAAACAAGGACAAAATTAGGCACTTGAATGTTAGCAGATCCCTTTATTATATTCTGGGGCACTACACTTTTTCTTTGGAGAGTTCCCCAATGTTTATCAACTATTCTCTTGGAGTTATTGTTAGCTTTTATGCTTTGCTAGTAAGTCTTTTTTTTGGGTAAAAAAAAAACATCATTGTCAATCTACGAAAAACTCTAAAAATGCAGTCATTAAAATGACAAAAAAAACTTCGTTGATCTATCAACATGGTACCCCCTGTGTGTGTCCCTCTCACCACACCGGCAGTGGCATCGTGTACTACCTGACCTGAGTGATGAGAGTAGAGAGTGCAGACCAAGCCAAAGATGGTGACGGTATCCCGGACGGATTAATCCCTGTCGATCAGCCTGTCCACCAACTCCGGCTCCATCAGGTCCAGCCAGCTCTACACCAAGTCTTACCAAACGCAAACCTCCCCGGACTCCTATAAATAGCTAGCCCGGCCGGCCGGCCCACACCAAACACAGCAATAGAGACCTGCAGATTTTAGAGAGACACACAGAGCCCTTGATTGATTGCCCCTTTGCCTGTGGTGGTAAGTAATAACAGCGACCCCGTAACCACGCGCGGCGACGACGACATGACCATCGTGGGTAACGACAACGCGGCGGCGGCGCCGGGGCGCGGGCAGACGGTGTGCGTGACCGGCGCCGGCGGCTACGTCGCGTCGTGGATCGTCAAGCTCCTGCTCGAGAGAGGCTACGCCGTCAGAGGCACCGTGCGCAACCCCGGTACGTAATAACGTAGATCCATCCGTCCATCCGTCCGTCGTGTTCATCGCTTCTAGTTGCGATCGATTCGATATACTCACTCACTCGTCACTGTGTGTCGTTGTCTGGCGCCGCAGACGACGCCAAGAACGCGCACCTGAGGGCGTTTCCCGGCGCGGCGGAGCGGCTGGCGCTGTGCAAGGCCGACCTGCTCGACTACGACGCGCTGCGGGCCGCCATCGCCGGCTGCCACGGCGTCTTCCACACCGCGTCGCCCGTCACCGACGATCCGGTACGTGCTTCTGTGTACAACAAGATCGATCGATCCATCCATCACACGTACGGTACATGTCACGTAACCCGGCCGGCCTGTCCGTGTGTGTGGAGTAAACGTTTTCTCCTGTACTGGGACGACCATATACAGCAGCAGCAAGTAGTACTCCAGGAGTATTTATTATTTGTTCTACTAGGACTAGGATCATTCAACAAATAATTTAGTAATAAATGAAAAATATTTATTTACTCCCCAAATCCAAACGGCTATTTCGAGACAAAAAGTCATGCGTACAGCTGGGGAAGGGAGGAACAAAAATGCGACCGTTTGCAGTTGGGCCCACTCCTCAGTGACCTATATATATAATATATATATGATTCTGTCCTCAATCGTAGCATTAATTAATTTACTAAACACACACGGCACGGCTGGGCTGGCATGCATGCAGGAGCAGATGGTGGAGCCAGCGGTGACGGGGACGCGCTACGTGATCGACGCGGCGGCGGAGTCCGGCACGGTCCGGCGCGTGGTCCTGACGTCGTCCATCGGCGCCGTGACCATGGACCCGAACCGCTCGCCGGACGCCGTCGTGGACGAGTCGTGCTGGAGCGACCTCGACTTCTGCAAGGAGACCAAGAACTGGTACTGCTACGGCAAGGCGGTGGCGGAGCAGGCGGCGTGGGATCGCGCGGCGGCGCGCGGCGTCGACCTGGTGGTGGTGAACCCCGTGCTGGTGCAGGGACCGGCGCTGCAGCCGGCGGTGAACGCCAGCCTCATGCACGTGCTCAAGTACCTCAACGGATCCGCCAAGACGTACGTCAACGCCGTGCAGGCGTACGTGCACGTCCGCGACGCCGCCGACGCGCACGTCCGTGTCTTTGAGGCAAAGCACGCCGCCGGAAGGTATATCTGCGCTGACGCCGTGCTACACCGCGAGGACGTCGTCAGGACGCTACGCAAGTTCTTCCCGGAGTACCCCTGTCCCGAGAGGTCAGTGTTCGTTCACAGATCCCTGATGATTTTCCACAGATCCTAGTGTTGTATTGCAATCAATACTATGCTTATAATTAACATGTTGTTCTTGGATTGCCTTGCATATTTTCATCTTGCAGGTGCTCTGACGAGGTGAGCCCAAGGAAGCAGCCGTACAAGATATCCAACCAGAAGCTGAGGGACTTGGGTTTGGAGTTCACTCCGGCGGCGCAGGCCCTGTACGACACCGTCATATGCTTCCAGGAGAAGGGCATCCTCCCTACCCTTCCCCCAACGCCGTCGCCGTCGCCGGAGGCCTGAGCTATCATCCGTCGTACCTCGTACTCATCACAATACATGCTAGCTAGGGCGAGGCTGGCCGAGAAACAGATTATTAGCATATATATATGTGGCACGCAAACTACCAGTATTAGTAAGTATTACAGTCGTTGCTGCTTCGACCAGTCTGCTAAAAATAGAATATGATCCAAGTGTCTACCATGGCGGGCGTAAGTGTCATCAGAAGCGTTGAGAGTGCGACAGTAACTATCGATCGATGTAACTTTCTATGTTGCTTGCTAGTTGACAGTTGTAATCTCCTAATTAATAAGATAAATTTGCATTGAGTATCATCCTTCAATTGTGTGACTAAGTAGTTCATCACTAACGGCTGGCGTTCCTGGTCCTGGGTGACAATTGTCTACTAGGAAAATTTAGAAACCAGTGTTCCTCGGTAATGACCCCCGGCCACGCTTCAGTATTTCAGTCCACGTATTCGGTGTCAGGTCCAACTGATCCATTGCTACCTAGCCCGGCGCTTTGTTATGATGATGTCGGTCTGAACTTGGCGGGCCTGGCGCTGCGTAGCCATCAGTGAACTGAACGCCAACGCCAGCCTCATGCACAGCACAGCACTTGCTCGTAGTATGGCAACGTCGTGTGTTGGTGCTGTCGATCGTGCAGGGTTCTTCCACCGTCCTCGACACTCGACAGGTCAGCGTCAGTGTCTTTAGGGAAATAATTAATATTTGCTTTCAAATTTGATAGTGGAATAATACCATGGTTTCAAATATGTTGCTTCCTGTTGTTTTTGATGAAGAATAGACAGCAGAGGCATAGGCACAGTTACAGCCTGTCATTACTCTCTCCGTCCCACTGAGTTTGTCACCCCGTATTCCGCTTGCCATCTTTATTCGATACTTCGTCTTATTCAAATTTTTTTTTCACAAATATAATTTATTTTATTACGACTTTATTTTATCAATGAAGATACTTGAATATTAATTAATTTATTTTATGATTTGAATAAATATTTTGAATAAGACGGATGGTCAAACACGAAGTTCAAAAGTCAAAAACGACGAACTCCATGGGACAGGGGAGTAGTTGTTTAACTGGCTGCGAGCAAGAATTGTATGACGTTAAGTCATAGTACAACATGACTATCCTGTCACAGAGGAAAAGAAATTCTAAGCTGTAATGCATGATTTTGGAGTGATGCCTTTTTGGCTAACAATGGCCATGGTTTGGTTTCCATTACCTACAAATATAAGATATCGATCCAAGGTTGGTAGACCAATATCTTCTTGCCACATATGCATGGCCAGACAAACTACGAAGGGAGTATGCTCTTATCCTCTAGGATATATAGTATTTTTTCACGATCGATATTGTTGGGAATCTTAGCATTATTTTTATACAGGAATGCCAGCAATCTGACCACAACTAGGAAATTAGAAGGATACAAATTAGTGCCAAAAATGCAAGATGGCACATCTATGACAGGAGCAATGAGATGCATGACAGGAACTATCAATGCAACCATCGGTGAGTTGACACAACACATGCTAATTTTGGACACTCCTTTTGTGGATGTGAGATGCAATTTGATAGAATGTTTTTATAATTTAAATTTGAATATGGTGTTTCAAATTCTAAATTTTAAACATGGGTGTATGCTATACCTTGATCCAGAGGTTGCCCCCAAATGAAGGTGTTCTTACTGCAAATTTAAATTTCTACTTTAGCTGGTCATGTGAATTTTTATAACTATTTTATTGTTTGTAGGACGCACAGGCACAGATCAAACATAAGTATAGAATTGTAGAAAGTTCAAACTTTTACTTATTACACTAGTCGATTACAGACGAAATATAGTTAGTGAAGTGTTTTTTTTTTTTTTTTGACAAGAATAGTTAGTGAAGTGTTAGTGCTGCACAAGCCCACAACTCCAAACTGGCACATTCAACACAGACCCCCACTTTTTTTTTTTGTTGACAAAGTTCAATCTAAGGGAATATTCAATCTAAGGCTCTTACTTAGACCAATTTTCTTGCCGCAAGTATGGCCAGACAAACTTTAAATGGAAACTTCATAAGCCATGGAAACTTCATAAGCCGATATCCCGTCAGATCAAAGTCGACCAAGACACCTTCACTGCGATTAACGCAAAAATCAGTTTTTATCTCTTGAACAGCATGCCCATGCTTGGTCGCTTCAAAGGAACAACAAAGTTCAGCTGGGATGCACGAGTCTGAGGCTACCTTGAACTTCAAATCCATTTGAGCACCCTTCACTACAGCAATCACTGACCTCTTTAAGCCACATGACTCAACAATAGCACCATTGAATAGCAGGATTTCTTCATGTATCCCGCTGGTAAAACAACCGAGGCGCATGCTGAAACCACTTTGCACTTGTGAAATGCCAACTTCCACAGTCGCCTCAACCGCAAAGTTAAGACATGAGGCGGTTATGTCGATCGCACCACAGCCGCCGTGCATGCGGCACGTGAATGGGTTGCAATTCTGTTCGTAGTTGTCTACGAGTGTTACGCCGTCGATCAGCTGTAGATCTTCGTTTTCATGTCTGCCTGTCTTGATCTTCATGTCAAATTCAATTAGAGTAGTGCCAATCAATTGGATCCCTCGCTTTGGGCCAGCCATATTGATGAGAGAACCCTACAGAATCAAATAAACTTAAGAAATACATAAAGCTCAATACTTTTCTTATGATGTTTCACTTGTAACAATACATAAACTTTAATAATAGGCATCTACCAACTGTAAGCAATGAAAAAGAGAAGATTGAAGTGATGGAATAATTTATGCTATGCATATATGTGCCTATAAACAAATGAAATCAATTTTTAGAGGTTTAATTGGTAGCAACCAAGAGTACAGAACTGTTATATTTTGATTTTGTTTGGACTATATGATACTTAGACACATAATTTAGATCCATTTTCATAGTAAATCAATATAAGACTTGACATAGTAGTTGTGTGTTGTCGTGTCTAGCTTTTTGTTCATTGTCTAATAAGAGCCCAAAGGCCCAAATGTGGCCAGCCTACTGTTTACCCTGCCTGCACAGTGGCAGCAGCAGATTAGGTCAACCTGTCACCTGCTCTGATGATGCATGGGATATTATTAGACTTATCCCTTGAATAAGAGAAGTATAGATGTGAACCTGCTCGATGATGATAGGATCATCCCTGCTAAAATTGATGACATAATTAAGTAAACGATCCAGAGTATCTCGTGTTGCTATATATCCATACAACTCTACTGGGCCATGCTCCACAGGAATGCTAGCCAACTTCAATGAGAAAATTTGCAACATGTGACGAGTTGAATGTAACCAGTAGGTTCCATCGATGTTATCACAATCCGTGGGATCTGAAAAACATCATGGCCTCCCCGACGAGCTTCATAAAAATACAAATCTTATTAGAATTGAAAATAATAAAACAAACAAACACTCTGCCACACGAAAAAGTAAATATGCAGGTCCTATTGAAATTCCCCCGCTAGTCCAAATGAACTACTAGTATATATGTTCCTTTTTTCGAAAAACGTGCTCCCTTGAAAAGTTTTTCTTGAAAACCCAAAGGACAAGGGAGTAATATCAGGAGTCCACGGTTGATTGTAGAGAGATATGATTGTGAGCGACAACCCTCTTTGCCAATCTGTCCACTGTCCAACATCTATTATGAGCGACAAGCCACATGAAAAATTTGCATTTGGGGAGGCCCAGGCCTTCCAAATCCTCTCATATGGTTCAAAGATGATTGCGCCTTGAAAAAGCGTATCATAGGCGTTCTTAGCTCTAAATTTTCCTGAGATGTGCTTATCAGGAATCTCCTCATTTAGCTCCACATCATTCAGAATATCCCAAAGGCCAAGATATTGAACCAAGGCAGCTGGGACGATGGCACCCTGCAAATCCTCTGTCCATTTGTTGCCATTCAGTGCTTCGAGCACAGTACGCCTAGTTGATCTTCTCTTAGGAACCAGTGCATATATCAGGGGCCAATGTCCTGGATACTTTGCCATCTAACCATTTGTCCTTCCAAAGAGTGTATTAGCCCCATTTCCAACTTCAGTTATTACAGCCATAGAAATGAGAGCAGCCACCTCAGTACTGACTTGGATAGGTAGGTTAGCCCACGGTTTGGTAGACTCACGCCGCCATGAGCCATGGCCAACACTCAAGGCCTTTAGATCAGCAATCCCAAGACCCCCAAACTCGAGAACGGCATACTTTAGGCCAGGCGATGAGACAGTGACCACCCCTTGCCTCCTTTTTCGCCTCTCCACAGGAAGGCCCTTCTGATCCTGTCAATGGCTTTGAGAGCCCAAGGTGGGAGGTCTGATGCTATGGTCACATAAATGAGCATTCCTGTGAGCACATACTGCACTTGAATTACTCTACCAGCTCTCACAGGGCAGCAAGTTCTGAATGAGGACCATGTCCTCCTCAGCACAATGAATAGGCAGCACATTACTCTTTTGAACATTAGTCCTGAGGCCTGATGCTTCACCAAAGAGGTCCAATAGCTGTAGAGACAAGTTGATATCAGAGGTGTACCTCATCAACATCAAGACTCATGTTCCCAAAGTTCATGATTTACTTGAATCCAACTAGGCACCATAGAGACAACTCTTCCTCACCGTCTTCGGCAAGCTCAGACTCCAACCACATCACCTCATCCGTGTAAGGTGACTCAGATTGGATCCAAAATGACTTAGTCTCTTACTCTCTTGGATCTACAACACCATCTCCAAGGGCATCATGTTGAGTGTGATGACACGTCAGGACACCACCTACAAACTGTGGCATACCTCCGCCCCCCTCTTCTGCAACAAAGAAGCTCAATCCATCTACATCAGCGCTGTGTTCCGCAGTCTGTACCAAGGGGGCATGACTGAAAAGGGGAGGGAGGAACGTGGCAAAGCTTCAACAAGAAAAATGGTTTAGGAGTTGTCAGGACAATTGAAAAACTTTCAGGATATCAGAGATATAATGCCTACGCCCAGGTGAGGTGAACTAGGGAGAAGAAACTGTTGTCAGTGATCAAGCCTGTTCTAGTGTCTAGCTGTTCTTTTGTCAAGTGTGTCTGTTCACGAGCTCATGTTCTTGTGTGACGCCGTGCATGTAGCAGTGGTGAGAATAGCTCGCGGAGTCTGAACCTATCGTGCTCTAAGCTCGCTCTTTAAGTCGCCGTTGTGGGGATGGACGTGACATTGGCACAGCGTGGGAAGCGTCCAGAGCTGTTAGTGTTCAGTTGTACTTGCAAATAAAAAAGGGGAGTACTATAGATAGAAAACGCTGCAGCGTTTTGGCAGCACAAGTTCCAGGCATTCACGTGTGTGTTCTTCTGAGTTCACTGGTGATCGCCAGAGTTCTGGCTGACACAGAAATAGGGGGGTTGAGATAAAGATAACAGCCACTGGTACAAGCACAAGCTCCGATTTGCTGAAGGCACGATGACTAGATGTCTCCTACTTTTGCAGACACCTAGGAATGCAATCCATGAGTAACATTTAACAGCAAATCCACTTACGATTTAATAAGGGGAGTTATTCCACACTTAATAGCAGAAGGTCTGTCTATCCTACAATATTAAGATGACACGGTTATTTTTCTAGACCATGACTTAGAACTAGCAAAGAACATTAAATTGTTGCTTTGTGTTTTTGAGCAATTGTCTGGTCTACAAATTAACTTTCACAAAAGTGAAATCTTCTGTTTTTGGTCAGGCAAAGGATTGTGAGTTACAATATTCACGGCTCTTTGGTTGCAAAATTGGTGTTTTCCCCTTTAAATATCTCGGCATCCCAATGCACTATAGAAAACTTTCCAACAGAGATTGGAAGCAGATCGAGGAGAGATTTGAGAAAGAACTAAGTAGCTGGAAAGGAAAAATCACTTCTCATCAGGAGGGAGACTTGTGCTGATTAACTCAGTCTTATCCAGTCTGCCTATGTTTATGATGTTTTTCTTTGAAATACGAGAAGTGTACTCAAAAAGTTAGAATTTTATAGATCTAGATTCTTCTGGCAAAATGATGATCACAAGAAGAAATATTGATTGATTAAGTCGCCCATTTTATGTCAGCCAAAAGAACAGGGTGGAATGGGCGTGCTTAATCTAACTTCAGAATAAATGCCTCTTGAGCAAATGGCTTTTTAAACTATGCAATGATGATGGCATGTGGCAAGAATTGATTAGAAACACGTATTTGAGAAATAAACAATTGAGTCAAATTGAGAAGAAAGCTGGGGATTCCCATTTTTGAAGTAGTCTTATGGGTGTCAAAAAACCAATTCCTTAGTTTGGGTCGCTTTAAATTGAATAGCGGAACCCAAATCAGTTTCTAGGAGGATATTTGGTTAGGCAACCATGCTTTTAAAAACTCAATACCTAGATCTCTATAGTATTGTACGTAAAAAACACGCTATAGTTGCTGAGGTTTTGTCTATCCCCTAAATGTTTCCTTTAGGAGGGCTTTAATAGGGAATAAACTGTCGCAATGCCATGATCTAGTTGCACGTCTTCTACACATTAACCTTGGGTGAGGAACCAGACAAATTTATCTGGCAGCTCCATAAAATGGATTTTCTGGTCAATAATGGGGTTAAGGTTACACAAGAGATTTGGCGAATGAAACTCCCTTTGAAAATTAAGATTTTCTTGTGGTTCCTAAAAGAAGGGGTTATACTCACAAAGGATAATCTGGCCAAAAGAAATTGGAATGGTAGCAAGGTTTGCAGTTTCTGCAGTAGCCTAGAAACCATAAAAACATTTATTCTTTGATTGTATCGCCGCTAAGGCTCTATGGCATATGGTTTACTGTGTTTTTGGTTTCAGACCACTGAGAAACATAGCCCATATGTTTGGAGATTGGTCTAAATTGGGACAACAAAACACAATCTTTTATTATTGACAGGCACAGAGACCCTTTGTTGGGTTATTTGGCTCACGAGGAATGATTTGGTGTTTAATAAATGTCAACCAAAAACTTTTCTGCAGGAGGGCGACATACTGGCTCCGATTTTGGGCTCCATTGCAACGGTTGGATGAACACAGGGTGATTATCCAAGAGGCATGCAGAAATTTAGAGTCAAAAGCTATGTTTATTTTTTTGCTTCAAATGGTTGGAACTTTAGTTATCGTCTTGGAAACTAGTTTGTACGTGTGTGGGTTTAATTTGGAGTGAACTTGTAATAAGCTTGGTCTGATGCCTCACTTTTGTGAAGCCAGAACCTTTGGTTCTTTTATCTAAAAAATATCTGTCCCAATGCAATGGCATCATCAACTAGTAAAAGTAAACAAATCAAGGCAAAATTAATCTCAAGGTTTCAGGAGAGAATATATCAGTTGACCTTATAGGTTGAAAAAATGCTCCTAATAACAAATAAAAAAGTAGGAACAGATATACTGATAACTTACTCTCATTACGGTCAGCAATACGAAATTCTCTTTTCCAGCTATGTGTGTCACCGTATATAGAACCATCACGGTGGCTGCTATTTGGAAGTATTTCCATAGGGTATATATCATCGTCGATGAGATAACCAGGTATCGCTGCAGCCAATCTCTCGTCATCATCGTTGCTCTGCTCACAACCAGCTGGTTGTACAGTTCCTCCTGTTGTATCAGGTTTGCTATCCATGACCTCCAAGGTTCTCCTAATTGCATCTTCATCGCTAGAAATGATATTTACTCTTGCTCTCTTCTCATCTTCTGCATAATTGGCAGGACAAGCATAGTTATAACGAATTATGAACTTTTTGGCTGTGTGCATGACCATAGTTATAACGAATTATGAACTTTTTGGCTGTGTGCATATTCTCTAAAGTTTCACCTTGGGACATGGCCGAGTGCATACCCAGGGAAATAATAAAATCCTTGGCAGACGCGTTGAATGGTCGCCTGTGTGGACTATCCAACTCCTCGCCTTTTTACTCCACTGCTGCTGGCCATGTTCCGAGATCCATGAGGAAATCTATAACAATTAACAAAGAGCATATAAAAGCCAGTTTCAGCAACCAACGCAAATAAGATGATATCATCCGTTAGGATTGAAATCTTTTCGTGTAATATATATTTAAGCCTGGAATAGATTTCTCTTTTTTGGCCTCTTTCCTTTCCTGTGTTTTTGGGTGTCATGCATATGGGATTCACACAAAGGCACAAACTTTAGCATGTGAACAAAAATCTCACCGGGAAACATGACGACGCATATGTTGATTGGCTGCAGCAAAGCGTGGATAAACTCGTCCCTGAAGCGCTGATGGCCACCAGCGAGGTGTACCAGATGCCATGAAAGAGAGGAGATGTCGGGTAGAGACAAGGCGGTGAATTGAGGCAGGGGAGGTGGCGACATTAGAGCGTTGGAGGGGAAGAAAAATCGAGCGCGAGAGGATTTGCATCTGCGCCATCTCGTATCTTGATCGGTGGTCTCTTTCGGAAGCTGAGTGCGCGGCGGCGGCGAACTGCGGGGGCTTCAACGGCAACTAACTCCTCGTGCGGGATTGTGGGGAGCATCCGGCCGCGAGTTGTGGAAGACCCCGGTGTGCGGTGTAGGCGGCGGGGGCGTCACGGAGAGGTCTGGCGGAGGTGGGAGGAGCAGTGTCGGGCGCCGGTGGCACTGGGGGAGCAGGGTAGTCGACGCGGCGGCGGCGGCGGCACGCTCAGAGGAGGAGGAGGAGGTTTTTTTTTTTTTTTTTTGATGACCACGGAGGAGGAGGTGGCTGGTGGTGCGGGGGTGGGTTGGGCCGTTCGGCGCTCCTGGGCCGGTTCAGGCAATGGATTCGGATTGGAAAAAGTCCGTT
Source organism: Hyparrhenia diplandra (assembly GCA_015847255.1). Lineage (NCBI taxonomy): Eukaryota > Viridiplantae > Streptophyta > Magnoliopsida > Poales > Poaceae > Hyparrhenia > Hyparrhenia diplandra. Next base: position 22,526 of record JADLZK010000328.1, on the reverse strand, counting down.
GATGGCCCTTCAACTATCACTCGAGTCCAAGTTTGGCCCCTAAACTCAGAAACCGGTGATCCAAGCTCCCATGATATACTTTGTGCTTTCTAGGTCAACCGATTGGGGTAGCCATTGAGATTATTGCACCCATGATTTCTTTACATCTTTTTATTGATCTCTTTGTGCGCTTGCTCAGTCTAATGTCTCACCCACCGTCGTGTTTATTTGTTGCGTGAATTTTATTTGTGTCTGATTTACTTTTGTGCTTTCTAGCCTACATAGAAAGCACAAAGTAAAAATGGATTTGATTGTAAATTGGGTTGCGTCCAATCGATGGTGAGTAACTGGCCCTTGACTGAAAAAAAAATCAGTACTCCTCCGTGTTGGTATTTAGAAGTCGTTTTAAACAAGGTTGCCCCAGGGTCCAACATCGAAATATAAATCATCAATAACTTTTAAGTTGTTGAGTTTATATATGTAAAAATTATATGAGTAGATTTGTTTTAAAAAAATACTTTGATAAAAGTATACATATATCGATATCTCCATAAATATTTTTATAATAATAAGAGGTCAAAATCTGTGTTTTGAAGACCTTGCATTGTCTTAAACGACTTCTAATACCATCCCTATTCAGTATATATTCAAGCACATGGACGAATAGCAACTAAACATATTCAGAGAACTATTAATAAGCAGTTAAGCACACACACATATGGGTGCCTAAAATATGAATTTGACTAACACGTGCCGAGCACGCCATTATTGCTCGATTACTGCTCCAGTCTCCAACGATGCAAAGTGACACCATGTCTAGTCATGTGTGGAAAAAAAAACATTTATAGCTCCCAGCAAGAAATTAAATGTAAATCTATTTGAAATAAGCATATAGAGCCTGTTTTACTAATTCATCATCTTCAAGTAATGGAAACTCGGTGATTAAATTACTAATCATTGTTGGCTGCCATACTCTCCTTTATTAATTAGACATAATCACAAGTAATGGAAGGGTGATTGTTACTAATCATTGTTCAAGCCATTTCTGTTTCTAACAATGGCAAACTACATTGGTTTCAACATAATCGTGCTAATTCATTTTCCCTTACAGGACACTCAGATAAATCAAAATGATACAAACCTGGCATAGCAACCTCTGTTCAGCAAAGGAACCCTGTTGAAGCTATTGTAGAGATAAAATAAAATGATATAGACACTGTGTCAGCTAAGGAGAAAGGGCAATAGAGTGTTGCAGGAGGTCCAGGCATTTGTCTCCATAATAAATTTTCAGAAAAAACATTTTTGCTACTCTGAAGTAAATTATGGAACAAACATAGCCATCTCAATGCAATTATTAGTAAAAGTAGTTGCTCTATGAGTTTAGCACGCGATGAGTAAGAATCACGGTAAACCGTTCATCATCCGTCTGACTTGATTTTAGCGGACAAGGCGGTACTAAACAGAAATTATCGCCGACTCCGTCGTGCAATATTTGGTCCACTGGGCCTCCAGCCCAATCGTTAGATTTTCTAGGGGGAGGTCCTCTTTATGGCCCAGCGCGCATGGCCCATGGTCATTTTGTTGTTGGGCTTTTGTGGGCCTGCCATGACTCATCGCGGTGGGACGAGGAAGGAAGGAAATCCTGCCGGCGCTGGGCTAGTGACCAGCGCGGCGTCTGACCACACCGGCATTCACGCCGCTGACATTGGCCGGTGGCCAAGCATGCCAGCACGTTTTCACGGGAGAAATTCATCAGTAATACTACTATTAAGGAGTGGAATACTCCGGTAAGCAACAAAATCTGGATAAATCTTTTATACATGTTTGAGAACATCAACTGTACATGCTTGAGAATATGGCCTCAACTGCCATCATTTTCCCATGGTGTTGCGTAAACGTATCTCTGAAAGTACATATTTTGGGGTTTGGGCAGCTCCATCCGCCCCAATTTACAGTCCAAGAAAGGAAACTCGTTATATCTTCAGTTCAGTCAATTGTGATCGAGTTTCAACCATACCAGCAGCCTCCAGGATCTCGTCATCGAACTTTGCGGACTAGACGGCGTGCTGCTTGAGGGTGTGTCTGATAGGAACACATCCGAGTTGTTGTCAGACCATTCGGCGGCCGCAGCGGCAGCAGCACCAGCTTCTGCATCATGGGGAGTTTCTGAATTGGGTTCGATTTTTTGGAGTCATCCACTTCGGGTTCCTCCTGAGCAGATGTATCATTGAAGAGTTGACCTCCTTGAAAGTTCGGTCTAGAAGCCTCAGGTTCTGGCAAAGAATGCACATCGGCAAGAGAAGGGTGAGTTTCAGCAGGTTCTATGTGATGAATATGGATAGATCTGCTGTTATTTTCAGCTGATGCGCTGCTGATTTCTGTTTCCTCTAGAGGTATTTTGTCAAAGCCATCATCTTCTCTGTGTAAGTCCTTCTGTTTTGATTCTTCATTTGCGATCTGGATCGCTTTCGGCTTGACCAATCCAGATTGCTGAAGGCATCACCAACCTTTGAAAGGCTTTTCTTTCTCCCTCACTAGATAGCTCAGTTTTCTGAACTGTTGTGCACATCTCCATATCAGAAAAATATAACCTACAATCATCACGAAAAAAAAATGATGTGTAACTGTGTATACATAGGTGAAATGGCAGACTCTAAAAAAGGGTGAAATGGCACAGGGGCAATTTAACACAATAAAATGCAAAAGAATATTCAATTACCTCAACTCTGAAGTCTACAGGAAAACGGTGTTTTGTGTCCCACAGAATATCAATCTGGTTCCTGTCAAGTACCAACAAATTGTCTCAATAAAGCTGTGCTAAACATGGCTCTGAACACCATAACTTCATGTTCAAAGTCCTCATCCAGGCTGACACACTCAATTACAATGTCTCCTTGAACAGGACAATGGACATTAACCTTGATTATCTACTTGTCTTCCTGAATTGTAAATAAGAACAGTTTAGTATGCAAACAAGCTTCAATGTATCTCTTAAGAAGTTAAGATACCCCATAAACACACTTAAGTCAAATATACAAACTGGAAATAGAAATGGGAACCCGATAAAGTAAATAAAAACAAAAGATAAAAGTAACTGCTTTGAAGTTTGGACTTATTCCTAATCTATTAGAAAATGGTTGAATTAAACATGTAAGCTTGTTAGTATGTTTCAAATATATCGCTTTTGAATATTGAACTACGAAATATCAGACATACTATAACATACCAATACAAGATTCATGATGAGTTAATGACTAACAAAACTATACCTGTGTATAGAGCTGGACAAAATCATTCGTCTTTGGTGTCGAAAAGAGAAGTTTAGTAGCCCTGTCATTAGGGCGCAAGGGGATCTAGGCCATAAATCACGGAATATTGGTCTACATCCCCTTGCCCATCAAAAATTCGGTACCTTTCTCATTATTATACAGTTCAAATTCAGCATTTTGTCAACAGGAGGCCATGATTCTGGTGATATGTGCCGTTTTGACACATACTTCAAATATCTCAGCTGAGAAGGCACTGATCCAGTGGTGAGAATAGCTCAGCTAACCCATCCGTGCCTGTTTGCAGACTGCCTCCAAAGCCTTCCTCTCATCACTATACCTTTTGAGGTAAACCAATAGGGGCTGCCAATGCAAAAAGCAAGAACCGCCATCCACCGTGTTCTGCATGTATTAGCAGAAAGTTATCCCGGCTTAATGAGAGCCAGCTTTCACTAGATCTCAGGAAATGGTGAATCATCTCCATGGTGAGCAAGGGGCATCCTTCATAATTACGTGGTAACCCATCACACACATGTCGTAGTATGAGAAAAAGTTTGCAATTTGGTTGTCCTTCTTGCTTCCCTCAAAGTTGAAGACCATGAATGAGTCGATGGAGTATCGGCCAAGTAGCTGTTTTTAAGATTCCTCCAATGTATGGCATCAGCTCGTCTTCCAGCAAATCCATGGAGTAACAGTGATCAAATACTGTAAAATGAGGAACCAATCAATAATCAGCACCAGAAACAGAGAGCAATTTTTTAATTAAAAAGTACAGTTGTAAACAATGTACAAAGCATGCCGGTTGAATTAGGTGAATGTGTTGCATAAGCATGTTTTGGAACAAAGTTCCCTTCAATTTGAAGTGTCCTTGACTTACAATGAAATATGAATGTATACACATAGGAAAAGAAATTGCAGTAACCTAGTGGATGTCAAATGGGGAAACTAACCTAGTCTTGGGGAGCAATTAATTTTGCTAGAATCACTAACGTCATGAAAAATTCAAAAACAAAACAATAAGGTAGATAGTTTCTCAGAAGAACATCCTCATAACAGCGGTCAACAATTTGACAAGATAACTTCCTTCAAACACAACAATATCAAATAATGCCGCGATCCTGCAGCTTTAGGTATGTATTTGGCAGCACAAACATGAGGCCTTCAAGCTTCGAAGCTTGCCATTTTGCCATGTAGACAAATGTACATCTGATTGCATCCATTCTTCAATTGGAAAAAATCAGAAGATGCATCCCATGCTCCAGGCATCAATAACTTAAATTTGTGTCATATATGCTAAATCCCTGAACAACTCAACGACAACGACTCAACTCGGTACCCGAAGATGTGATACTTCATTATTTTTTTTTTAAAGAAAAAGGACAATGGCAACGTGATAGCTACTATACTACTCTGGTCAATCCCGTGTCCCTATTTTTGGTCAAGCTCGTAATCTAGAAACAGCTAAGCAATCGCCTTTCCGAACCCTTCAATCTCACAAGTCAAAGAACACAAACCGAACCCACCGGCACAAAAAGCCGCAAAGTTCTGGGCAAGCTATTCCACTCTGTAAGAATGTCTGCAAGTGCAAGCAAATCTGCGGCTCGAGATCAACACGAACACACCTTCCTTTTTTTTAGTTCGTAGTATAATTTTTTCCCTGAGAAACCAGAGAAATGTGGCCAAATGGGGGGAGAGTAAAGCGAGAAGTGAATGGTACGAGTGAGTCGTATGGGCAGTTGTTCTGGGGTGCCGCGGGACGGACGCGTTAGTTCCAAGAGAAACCCCCGACGAAAAGGTCCAACAGACAGAGGCGAGCGTGACTGCGGAGCGAGCAGGTTCGCACCAAACGCACCCAGCTAAAATAGCAAGATTACCGTCGAGAAAGCCAACGCACCGAGGATGTTGCCGGAGATCTCGACGAGCCCATCGCGGCCGCCGGTAGAAGAGCCGCTGGAACAGCGACATCCGCCCGCCCGCCTGGCCGCGGACTCGTCCGCCGGCCGGGCAGAGAACCCGCCGCCGGGTAGCCGGGCTGGAGGGAGGAGGTGGATGCCGGAAGGGGGATGCGGATGCGGAGCGCGCAGGGAGGGAGACGTGACGAGCAGTAGCCGAGCCGGTGGTGGCGATATAACGGGGAGGACCGAGGGAGGGAGGGAGGTGGAGGCCGCGCCCGGTGGATTTGTTTTCTTCTCGGAGGTTTTTGGTGGTTTGAGCGTTTGGTTGGCTTTGTTTGTTTAACGGGTCGTCGTGGCGCGTGCGTGCGTGCGACCGCTGTAGCACCCTGCGAGGAGGCGAAACGAACGGTTCCATCGTGGAACGGCCCGGCCCGGGGGATTGCCTTCACTTCCCCTTTTCTAAAAAAGAGAGAAATTGTAAAAAATTTCTTGGGAAATTGAACTTGATTGATTGCCTTTTATTTATTCTCTTCTTTCTCTTCTTCTACTGTCTTTAAAAATGCTAAAATGCATGCCTTTATCTCTTTGAGTCTTTTTTCATTTCTTCTTTGTTGTATATAATATGCCACATGCATTAAGTCTTTTTTTTTCCTATGGTTCATTAATCACCTCTTATAGGCAAAGGTTGATTGTGGAACTCGTATATATGAGTTTTACATAGAACCAAATTAATAAGCATATTAAGATGTAATGTGACATGACGAATGGACAATCTGTTTATCGTTGATCATGTATATACTCCATCAACCTGGACTCTGCACACACGTGATGCAACAATGAGCTAACTTGAAGTTGAGCAAAACCAAACGCAATATCAAAGTCAAAATGAGCTAGCGCTCCCTGACTTGGCAAATCATGCAACCACTTTTGTAAATCAATCTCTCCTTCAACTTACAGGCCATTATTTTTTTTAAAAAAATAGCGTCAACACGTGGACTTAAAACCGTGCTCAAGACTGTTTCATCATCACCCCCATGCTGCAACGGTATGGTAGATCCAAATCGCCCCAGCCTGCGTAGGTAAATGCTTTGACTTACGAGAAGAGGTCAAGTCTAATCACAATCGGTTGATGTTTTCGCTGTTTTTGACGTATAGGCAACATGTGGCTTTAGCTACACAAGACTTTTTATATGCTATAAATACACATGATGAGATTAATTGTTCCTCACCACACGTCAGAGACGAAGCTAAACTCGATTATATATTGTCTATCGTTCAACCCACCCTAAATTATTTCTCTGGCTTTATCGCGCTAATACGCGAAAAACAAATGAACCTCATTAACTCAACAGAAAACTATTCCACAAAGATGTTTCAAAATATTTATAAAGAATGTGTGATAAAAAACTTTTCTATTCACTTCAATTTTTATGCCAAAAAATGTTATGTAAGTATATATATTTTTTGCTTAATTAGCCCTACAACTTTCCTGTACAAATACAACTATCAATTATAAAACCTTAAAAAAATCCAGGAATTTGGTATCCGAAAATTGACCTATCTAAAATGTACTTCTATATACAAAACAATATGCTAGACCATTGATAATAACTGAATTAAGTTTAAATTATAGGAAGAATAAGCAGGGGGGACCACCACTTTATAAGTACTTTATTCCATAAAAGGAAGAAACTATTTCAATTATATCCTAGATTACCCACTTTGTTTACTCAACTATGTATTAAATTAAGCCTAATTTACTTCCTCCTCCAAAACTTAATGGACCCAATCTACTCGTGATGAAATTTGTCTTTTCCATCTATCCATCATATTGTGTGTAACATCACAAAGGACACGGTACTACTACATAGGGCTCATCACCTTTGGTAAAAATTTTGTGTTTAGATGTAGATATTGGAGGGTAGCGTTGAATTTGTTTCAATACCAAATCAGTCATGGCATTGTATTGGGCTATAATTCACTTACATTGTTTGGAAGGCTATTGCATTGAAGGAAGGAGAGGGGGGCATTGTCGTGGACGGAAGAGAGAGGTGGCGACAGCCTCCTCCACCCCGGCCATGGCGGAGCTTGAGCCGCCCACGTCGGGGATTCACCGCCCTCCCTCCACTCCACGACGACGCCGCTCTCCTCTTCCACGATTGGCCCTCACGAGTCCCCTCCGTCTTTCGTTGCTACAGATCCCGCCACCTCGAATGCCTCCACTAGGCGCCACCATCTACTTGATGATAGTACTCTGAGGGCTGAGAAACCTTGGACAAATGGCAAGGAGGGCGGTGGGGGGGAGTGGCGCGGACCTTGGCTCGACAGGCCATGGCGGGGGTGGTATTGCTCCCCTCTTGCGCAATCGCCCGAGCGGTAGGTAGGCACGCCGGCAGGCGGAGTTGGCGGTCTTGCGATTGTGAGCAGGATTGGCGCCCGCCCGGAACCGGAGAGGGAAGAATCGGCCTGGAGCGAGAGGGAAGCGTGGGTCCCACTTCCACCCAATACGAGGGGCGAGGTCTGAATTGAGGAGCCCAGTTTTATTATAGTCCAATATCGAGGTATTTGGAGTTCCAACTCCAAATATCAATACCAAGGACATCCAAACTCGGCAGAATTCAGCAAACCCATTTCCACCCCAATTTCAGCTCCAATATCTACATCCAAACATAGCCTTAGTTGAAAAGAAAAATATTTTAAAAGGCCTAGCAAAGAACTATGACACGTGCATGTTGCTAATTGTGTCTATGACCGCCACATGAGCTCTTGCACCTAGATCTCAGGTGAGCTCCCACGTAGTCTGCCATCGTCTAGTTACGGGCCAAGATCATACGACCTACAGAGGGACCTACACCTTTGCTTTCGGTTCGATCATTTGTAACACCCACGGTGTTAATCAACTAAAATTTTGCCATGTCATCATGATCATCGCATAAAGCATGCATGAGGTAGAGAATTTAAAATTTTTGCATTGAATTAAAATAAGTTTATATTTAAAGGATTTGTTGTGCTTAAGAATTTTTAGAGTGATTTAATTTGGAATTTATGTTTTTGATCCTAAGTGTGTTGTTGTATGATGGTTTGATAGTATAGGTTGGGAATACGAAGAGTTTGAATCAAATTCAAATTTGAATGGAGCTCGAAAACCCTAATTCCTATCCTCTCTTTTTACCCCTTTTCCATAATTTTAAAAATCTAAGCAAAAATTTGCAAAAATTTCCAAAAGCCAAGTTGTGAGATCTTGTTTTGATGTACAAAAGAGGTGTACAAAGTTTTGTGAATAAATTTTAAAGTAATTTTTGAATTCAAATTTGTCCCTTTTTGACCCCATTTCAAAAGTCATATTTAGAGCCAAATTTGAAAATCTTCCAAATTAGTGAAAATTGTAGATCTTGAAAAATTAGGCCAAGTTACTGGAGTTTTTAGAGCTCAGTTCAAATGGAGAATTTGGCAAATTTAGGTGAGGTTAGGGTTTAAAAATTACTTTCTGATGAATAGGGGATTCAGCACTGCATGGCCACCCTTACGTCTTGTAGAGCGTCGTAAATGCTGCCTCGGCGCCGTGGCGCGTGCACGGCGTGGTCAGCGATCATGCCCGACCACGAATGCGACGTCCGTCCTTTTTCCTTCCTCCCTTTTAAGGCAGCCGAGGCCGCCCGTCTCTTCTTTCTTTCACGCGCGCGCTAGCGGTCACCTCCGCCCCCTTTCTTTTCGCGATCGCCGTGAGCTCTAATCCTCAAATTGAGAGCACCATCGTCTTCGCGTACCGTTTAGCATCCCTTGGTAGGGATTCGCGTCTCGTTTCATGGCCGGAAGAGCACGCCTGTAGCCTTACGCTTGCGAGTCGGTAGGGCCGCATGATTGCCTCGCCCGTCATCCGATTTGTTTAGCGTGAGCTTGAAAGCAAACCATCTAAGCGCTTTTGACATCGCCTTGGCGTCGTGGTCATAGTGGACCCTTCCCTTTTTCCACGATAGCTTCGGGGCCAGCGACGCTAGTACGTTGCGCTTTCCGCAGCAGCCCATTGTCACTATCGCCCGTCGGATCATCTCGTCTCGTTTAGTCAAACCCGACACGAGCAGAAGCGTCACGTGAGCGTCACAGTCCCGCCTTTGCCCTCGGATGGATCGTTATAGATGCTTGGTAGTGGTCGGAGCGTCGTCCGGCGGCCCCGCCCTCTATTTATTCTTGCCCAGCCCTAGTGAGCCACGCTAGTTAGAGGTCGGCTTGGGTTCGAGTAAAGGGGGAGGAATCGAGATGCGCTGAGTGTGCTAAACTTTGTTCAGGTGCTCTCGTCAGTGGGGAATCATTTCGACGAGCGTCCCCGTATGCTCATAGCCCGCCCGCGTTGGCCATGAGCCCGCAAAGAGGTGCTCCGGTGTCACTGAGTATCGTTTTGGGGTGCCATCGTTAATGCGCGGAGGTTGAGGAGGGTCGCGTAGGGGTCAAAAGGCCATACGCCGGGGGACCTCACCTTGTGCGAAATCGCCATGGTCGAGCATGCCGCGGGCATCGGGTGACGGCGTGAGGGCCGTGCATGTCGACTCGTCGCTGAGGAACAGCGAGGGCCGACTGCTGGCGCTTTGGGCGGCCAGGGGCGGATTGACCCATGGCCGGTTTTTCCTTATTTTCGTTTTGTCGATTTCCTTAAATTTGAATAGTGCTCAATTTGGCAAAATTCATGAGAAATTCAAAAATAGCTTCAAAATTTCGAAACTTTTTGTAGAACCTTCCTATGAGTATATCTACCCATGAAAATTTTGGAAACTTTTTGATTTTGAGTAGTTCTTGCATGATTTAAAAATACAATCTTTAATTGAAAAATGCATCTTCTATGATTTTTAGAAAATAAAATATTTATTCAAAAATCATGAAAATTTATTGAGTCTTGTATGATGTGTCCTACTTGTATAAAAAGTTTGGAGTCATTTTTGGAAATGTTTAGAATTATTTTTCTATCTTTAAAGCTCATTATTTCATGTGGTTTTATAAATTGTTTTGAGTGTCAAGTAACTTAGGTTTTTGTGTGACTTTTTGGGTTGTTTTGTGACAACTTGGATCCTACCACAATCAAATGGTCGTGAGAACTCAGTAGGCAATGGTGATGATATCTTATAGAGTAGTTCAACAAGTTGGTTTTGTTAGGTTGCAACTTTATCGTGAAGGAAAGTTGTACTCATGTGTTTTATCATTTCATGCACCTGCAAGCATCATATTTAAATTCATGGCATCTATGTTGAAACATACATTGTTGGTGTAGTGAAACGAGATCGAGGGAGTGTCAAAATCGAGCGGTCTACGAGGAGGTTCTTTATCCGGTGGAAGCGGGTTCCGGATTTCTCTCGTTTTTCACGAGAGAGATAGTTTATTCAAAAGTCAGCGAAGGCAAGCCCCGGTTCATTCAAAAGCCCCTTTTCCTTGATATTTTTAGCTTATATCACTTTTTGTTTTTATACTTTATTGCATTAAGTAATTAGGAGTTGAGTGATAACCTAATTCGCTGCATTACCATCCTTGTTTATTTCAATACCATCCTTGATAACTGTTTTATTTCGAAAATGTTTAGTGATGCTTAGCCACGCTTAATTAGTTAGGCTTTTTCATCAAAATGTTTTATTTGAAGAGATGAGTACCTTTTCGGAAAAGAAAGAGATGTAGTGATGAATTTGAGATCGAGCCCGCGTGGAGTTGAGCTTGCCCGGGATACCTAAGCTTTGTGCTTGTCCACGTGTTGGTCGATCGTAAGGGCACGTCCGATTGTTTGGATTGTGAAGTTCGGGACTTTTTGAGCATAGAAATCGCACGCGAGCCCATACGGCGAAAAGGCACGGGTACATGTCTGGTTGTCGCCTCACGAGTCGGTCGACCTAACTTCGCAGCAGCATACTCGAGCTGGCCAGGATCTCGGTGGAGCCAAATCGGGGAATGGCAACGCGCCTTTGAGTGGAGATGGCGGGAGTAAGCGTGTACCCACCCTCTTTGGTCAAGCTGTCGTTAGGGCCGTGAGGGAGGTGGAGTCACTTGCGTGCTCTCGAGGTGAAAGCGCCGAGCCTCGATTCCGTTTTGGACGAAATCTCGAAAAGAAGGTTGATACTATATGCAAGCTTAAGAGTGCTACATATGTGCCGTGTGGTTAAAGGGATCCCAATTTGGGTATAATCGGTTCATGAATGGTGTGGCTACTCGGATGCTGGAGCAGTTCTGACGCTACATTCATGGCAGTAGTAAATGATGGAATATGTTTTTGAGGAAAGAAAAATTGGCATAAAGAAAAATATATGTTTGCTCTAGAATAGAGGATAACCTAGAGTATATGAGCTACCTACAATGCGAGATTAGCTATTGAAAAAGTAAGGATTCACTTATATAGTAAGCTTTTACACTTAAAAGAGTCCTTGATTCTTGCTAAAAGCCTTACCTTGACTCCCTGAGACCGGCATTCACGAGTCTTCTCCTCTTTCTTAGGCAAGGGTACGCCCTTGTTCCAGGAGAGGGTTGGCCCAGGTGCGGCTAGTGCACCCTCGTGGCAATACGGCATGATAGAAAAGGAGAGGATATATGAGCGTTCACGTGGAGGCGGCCCTAAGGACGGTGAGGCGATAAAGGCATATGTGTGTAATGACTGTCACGAGTCCCGCGTTCCTTGCGCCGATGTTGGAAAGCTTCAGGCCCGCAGCTGCAGCCCACTCACATTCCGCGTTCCTCTCGGGCCCACTGCACAGTATCGCCGAAGCAAAAACCACGTGCTTCAAACATGTACGGTGCCGATCGCCCTGCCGCCCTCGGCCCTCCGATCCCAGCCGTCCATTAGCTACGGGTATAGGGTTTTTAGCTCCGCCTCCCACCTCCAGCTCCCTCTCTTCCGCCATCGCGTCAGAGAGCGGCGGCCAGAAAAAAGAAAAACAGCGCGCCGCACCAATCTCCCCTTCCCTATCGATCGAACTCTACAAGGATTAATCCGGAAAAGAATTCCACCAGAAATTCCGTGAAGTGCAAATCGCCTGCCTGCCCGGTCTCGTGGTTCTGCGCTGCTCCCGCTGTGGTGAGAAACCCTAGGAATGGCGGGGGTTTCTGACGGCGGCGGCGCCTGAGGGGGTGCTGCACCGGCGGATTGAGTTCCACCTCGCCCGGAGGCCGCATACCTCTGTGGCGGTGGGGCGGAGGTGGGTTCCGTATGGAGACGCTGAACCCGGACGCCGCTGGTAAGGTGGGGGCCGGGGCGGCTGTTGGGAGCAGCGAAGGGGAGTCGAGGAGGCCGGAGAAGGCGGACGCCGGCGGGATCGACCCGGAGCTCAGCGTCGCCAGGATCTACCTCGGTAGAATTGTGAGTGCCCAAAGTTGTAGTGTTTTTTTGAGGATTTGGACTATTCGGCTGTCGGTTTTTGTAGGTTTGAGGCAGCGGCAACAGTAGCAGTGCCTGGTTTGTTTGCCACTAGAGCTATCAATTTGGGTAACTGAAGTTAAAAAGTAGCGGGGGTTTCTGGTATTTAGTTATTCAAAATGCTTGTTTTGATCACATCATGAGATAAAACTTTGTCAGGTTTTAGTGTGGGTGGAGAATAAGTTTTGTAAACTGGCAGTTCCTTCCTTTGATGTCTTGCAGGGGTGCTGGTTTTGAAAAATCTTGGGAATACCTGCTACCTCAACTCAGTTCTGCAATGCTTGACGTACACGGAGCCTTTTGCAGCCTATTTGCAGAGTGTAGCAGCACAAAACCTCATGTAAGTGCTGTTGGTACTGTCAACTAACTGGCTCAACACATTTTGTCAGATGACAATGCTGCATATGAGCTTTTGTAGAATTCAAGAGGCAGCAGCATCTGAACTGAATATTACATGCAGCTGGAAGTTAAGCTAAACCAATTTCATGTACTATTATCATTTATTGGTGTGACAATTGTGAGACAAGTATACCTCTAATCCTTCATTACCAAGACTCAAATGGGATGATGTTACTCGTTTTACTCCACTGCCCAATTCACCATTTCTTCAGCCTGGATCTTGTTCAGCCAACCAAGATGCAATCCCATATCATGCATGGAACTTTTCTCTAATGGTCGATCCGAGTTTAGAGCTACGGGTTTTGCAGCTGGGCTTAAAACTGAAAAAAGTTATCTTTTAATGACAATGATGGATAAGAAAAGTTATCTTTTAATGACAATGATGGATAAGAAGCCCTCTTCAAAAACTACCGTGAAGTTGTTCAGTAGTCTGAACATTGTACGTAATATCAATTGTAGTTTACATTTTGAGATCCCAGTCCGACCCCAGTTTGTATGTCAAGTAAGTTCCATATCTGATGAGCCACGTATAATGAACAAAAGTATTAAAGTAAGTTAATACTGGGATGTTACTTTCTTCTGTTCCCTCTTGTTGGAAGTATTCAATCCACTGTACTCATTGTTCAGGACTCAAAGTTTGACCCAGTCTCATGTGTGTGATGAGTTGATTGCCCTTCCTGTATTTCCAAACCAGTCATCCTGCTAGTAACGTATTTGACCTTTGTTCATCTTAACAGAGGATCTATTGTGTGTGTGTGTGTATTCACTTTTCAGTGTGTGATATTTTTGTATATACATGTTGCATCAAGTATTCAAGTTATTCATTGTTAAATTGTTACTTGTTCCTATTTTGTTATTATGAGATAGTAAAGGCAGCCAGACAATGCTTTGCACTTGTATTTTGTATCTGCACTGTGGAGATTATAGAAAATCTTCTAAAGAATATACTAAATCTCCATTTCTGTGCCCAAAAGATTTCTCAGGGCATGGCAAATGGTATTCTTTTCTTGTATGTTTGTGTAGTGAAAAACTACTAGTATGGAAATTGTTACTGATCTGTAAATGGCTATAACTGCTACCTGTTTTCGTTGGTCCATGACTACATGCATGCCTGTATGGAGTAGAGATGATGCTACTGATTAAGTACATTTTTCATGACACAGCCTTTTTAGGAAACAAAAAAATTCTTTTCTACTCTGAAGCTTGTTAAACAAGCAAAAAAATGCACTCGCATTTCTTTTGCACGGTGAGGTATTTGTTTTTATTGCTGTTGCTAATTTGTTCTCTCTTCCCTGAAGGTCGTGCGCCTGGATTTTTGTGCATTATGTGCTCTTTCAGCATCATGTCAAGATGGCTCTAGAATCAACTGGAAAAATAGTGACACCATTTCGTATTGTCAAGAACTTGCGCTGTATCCTTTAATCTTCTCTGTGAATGTGACTGAAATCATTTTTGAATTTAGGTGATTCTGCAATCTTGCTTTTTATTGTATAACCATAGTGAATCTTTAACTGCAAAAATAGGCATTTCTCGCACTTTCCGCAATTCAAGACAAGAAGATGCACATGAGTTAATGGTTAATTTGCTTGAATCCATGCATAAATGCTGCTTACCTTCTGGGGTACCGAAAGTGAGTCTCAAAGTGCTTATGACAAAAAGCTTAGTTCACAAAAATATTTGGTGGCCGCTTTTAGAAGTCAGGTATGCTCTGTGCATTGTTGAAGTTAATCCTAATCCCTTGGCGTTAGAAGAGAAAGCATTCCCTTATCACCACCTCATCTGTGCTTACAGGTCAAATGCACACGCTGCTCACATTGCTCCAATAAATTTGATCCTTTCTTGACCTCAGCCTTGATATTGCCAAGGCCACTGACTTTTAGTCCGGCACTTCAAAATTTTTACTGAGGATGAGCTACTGGACGGGGGTCAAAAAGCAATACCAATGTGAACGCTGCAGGCAGAAAGTTGTAGCAAAAGAAACGGTTTACAATTGATAAGGCTCCCAATGTCTTGATAATCCATCTGAAGCGCCTTTCAGCCCTTTCAATCCCTCGCGGAGAAGATTGACAAAAAAAGTGGACTTCCAACCAACTCTCGATTTGAATCCATTTGTTAGTGACCCTAAAGTGAGTAGTTTGTTTTAAATTCTCGCTTTTGTTGTATGCTTTCAGTTAACTTCTCTTTTAGCAGTTTCATCTTGTTTCTCATAGTGTTATCATTCATCTTGATTATCGGTGCAGGGTACAGATTTTAAGTACAGCCTTTATGGTGTCCTAGTCCATACAGGTTGGAGCACTCAATCAGGTCATTACTATTGCTTCGCTCGGATATCCAGCGGATGTGGCACAATCTTGATGATAACAAGGTCTAGTATGACATTAGTCTTTCCATGAAGTCTTGCTCATTCTGTTTGTAGTTCACAGTGCTACTACTAAATTCTAAGTTGCACACTCATTTAGTATCCATGTAATTAACATTTAGACTTTCAGTCATGTTTAATTCCTCTAGCTCCATGGCACTAGCTTATGCCATAGACGTATCCTAACACAAGCTAAGGTAATAAGTAGTCACAAAAATAATAGTAATCCACAATTTCACACTCTACATTACAAAAAAATAAGGAAATAAATATTCCCTCCATCCCGATATAGAAGGCACAACTCCCTTCCACAGAAGGACCAAGAATCACTTCTACTCCATCTAACAACTAATTTGCCGTGTGTTGCCATGCAGCAGTTTTTAATTCACACATTTAGCTTTTGCCATCTCTCATCCAGGCACGCTGGCCAATCAAACGCTCACTCCTAAAGTGCAGCAGCATGCACGCAGCATGTTAGAAGGAATGATAAGTGGTGCGTGTTTGCATGCCCGCCAAAAAGAAAAAGTGAAGTGAACTGTGCCTTCTATTGTGGGCCACATGAATCAACAATCAACACCCAACTGTTGGCTCTCATCTCTCAATATCTGACGCTGTCATCAAACTCATTACATTGTTAGCAGCACCCAAGTATTCTCCCATCTTTTTCCTCGTAGTTCAGTGACATCCTCTGACATGGAATCACATCTCCATAGCCACCATCTAGATGTTTCTTAAACTTTTTAATCTTTCCTAGAATCCTCTTTGTTGCAAAGATTACATGTTACCTTATCTTGCTCCTTAGGGTCTGCCAAAGAGCCATAATCCAATCTTGGACCTTTTGAGTTATGTGGTCTTCGCTTTTGGATCATTCCTTGGTAGAGAAGAGCCAAGCACAACTAGTCAAGCTGTAAGATTAAGCAGAGCCAAGCCAAACTCAAACAAGCACTGAGAGTAGAGGAATCACAGGCAACAGAGCAGAGGGAAGGGAAAGGGAAGACTCTAGGCACTAGGGCGATGCAGAGGATTGAACAGACGCTGATTGGAGAGAGGAGGGGAGAAGCAGAGTTGCGGACGTGCGGTGACCGACAGAGAGGCGAGGCTGCACGGATTAGGAACCAGCGGATCCAAGACGTGGTTCAAGGTTGTAGACAGGCGGAAATGCCTCGATCAGCTCTAGGTTCTTCAGCGCCGCCTCTCTTCTTTCCCCTTTCTCTTGTCTGTTTCCCTCTCTTCTTTCCCCTTTCTCTTTGTCTGTTTCCCCTTTGGTTGATATAGCTGCTTGAAACCCCTCAATTTCCTGTCCCCTCACTCGTTTCTCTCTCTTGATTTTTATTCTCCGCCTGCTTATCCCTTTCGTGCCTGGCACCTCTATGTCCTGCACTAAGCACGCTTCTATGGCGCACGCCCATCCTACAGGATGCCCAGGCGATGCCAACGCAGACTGCCAAAGGAAAACGCCCAGAACCCAGTGCACACCTGGATGATTAGGCTAATCCCTTAAGAACCATTATTATTTCCATAACAGAACCCTTTATACATTACTTTGTTCATTTTGATCGAAGAACCACTGGCTAGATTAGCAACACGAGAGAAGAATATATCATTTATTGAGCTACATTTTTGTCATGTGTGCTACTTTCACTTTGTGCTCATTGGCTACTTCGGCAGACTCTAGTTTTTAATTTGGCAAACTCTAGTTTTTTTCCTCACTGATTCTTATCTGCATCAACTGCAGGTGCGATAAGTTCGTGGAGGCAGATGTATTGAAGCAGAAGGCTTATATGTTATTTTATGTAATGCTAATAGTATTGGAAAGCCAGTGGCCCGCAGAAAGAGAACATCACTGCTAATTTGCCCATGAAGAAAACCCCTGAAAAAGATCTCAAGTCTGAATGGTATTACCCAAAGCAGTGTAAAAAGCACAAAAATTCGAATGGTGTGTCTCCATTTGGTGATAAGACGCACAACACGATTGGTGATAAGACGCTACAACTCAATCATTGGCTATTCTACAATTTTCAGCAAGACTATAACAGGCCATTGTTCAAAGAATGAGGTCAAAGAAGATGCTCCAGCCTCTCAAAAACAATACCGCGGCCTTCCAGAAATGATGATGGTGGTACCTTGCCAACTAAATCGATGCAGTTTGCTGTAAATAGTCAGAGGACAACTTCCTCCCACCAACCTGCACCCATCTACAAATACTTCTGATGAACAAACAGTTGTTGGGAAGCCCTTTGCATGAAATGGAGCCTAAGGCTGGTGCAGGGGAATACTTGTGTTGCCTCTGCTATTGCTAATGGTGCTGCTACGCTGTCCAAGGCAGACAAACCAACTTCTCAGCCTCAGATAGCTCCATTTTCCCGAGCCAGTTCCCCATGTAAGTGGCACGGCTGCAGAGTCTGTGGATCAAGCTTAATGAAATCTCAAGGCACTTCCTATGATTCAGGTAGCACCCCACTTTTCCCTCCCCTCACTTTGCTCCTTCATTGATGAATCTAAATCATGGTAGTACCACAATTTTGTTAAACATGGGCTGATTTTTTTATTATATTTGTTATTTGTTACATGTGTCTATACAGAACAATACTGCACCAGTAATTGCTCAAGCAGACTGTGGAGTAGAGATCAGCTCTGGTGGTACCGATGCAGGTTGCTGTAGCTGCTCCATGCAATGGAACTACAGCGTAAAAAGGTGAATTTGAAGTCGAAGAAGCTTGTGAGGTACCCTGTTATGAACATGTGGTTAGGGTCCAGACAACTATTGTTCGATCTCACGAAAGCCAGGGAAGAAAGCCAAACATAAGAGAAGTAGAAGACATGTTGTAGCTTGTAAGGACGTGGCAAATATATCTTGTTTGAATGAGCAGTTGACATCAACATCGCCACTGCATGCTCAGAAACTGTAGAATCTACCTCCAGCCTTCAGAAACGCCACATGCCAGTGCAAGGTCCAAAGATGAGACCCAGTCCTCCAAAAAACAAGCAGAAGGTCGATGGAGTTTGTGTTGGTGCTGGCACAAGTGCACCTTCTGGCAGTGCTGGCATTCCAAATTCTGTTCCCAAGTCTGATCCAAGCGCCTCCGCAGATGCTAAGTTGGTAGCAGCCCAACCTGTCAGTATTCGAAAGCAGCGGACCTGATGGAAGCTACTGGTTAGCTCAACTTCTCTTTGCAGATGCACATTCGATTTTAGAGATGAAACATACTGTTGTGGCATCAATTCTAACCTGTGATTTCTCTGTTTGCTTGATTTTCAGTTCCGCGCTGGGATGATGTAGACATGCCAAATACAAAGGTTGCTGCGCCGCAACACTCCAAACGCAGCATCGGGTTATGTCTTGGATGAGTGGTGAGTTTTTCATCTTTTGTTGTTTATGTCTTGTATTCATGTTTGAAACGCCGCAGTGGATTTCAGACTTAAACGCACCTTTGTAGGAACAAATACTCAACTGAGCTTTCGCTTTGCTTGTCCTCTTTTTACAGGGATGAGGAGTATGACAAAGGGAAGACAAAGAAAAGTACGAAAAATCAAAGCAAGACTTTGGTGGGCCAAACCCTTTCCAGGAGGAGGCAGACTACGAATCGCAGCGGAGGATGAAACAGAAATACTACCAAGGCAAGTCTTGGGAACCAGCCTAACACCATAGAGGAGTTGAGAATATGAGAGACAACCCCCATGGACGTGCACATGCTGTTTGTTTGTTGTTAAGTTGTAGCACCCATTGCTGAGATTAAAAATCATTCGTCGTCGATAGCCCATAGTTGTTTCCATGCTGTTTTAGCAGTTTTGATAGACATTTGAACATGTGTTCGGTTGTAACGGACTGTTTAGTGGAACAAAACAAAGTGAGATTGTTTTTACTGCAACTGTTGTTGTTTAGTTACTGAAGAAGAATAAAAATGATGGTGATGATCAATTATATGATGATTCAGTGTTTGTCCGATGCTGCAAAGCAATCTTATCCTGTTGGAATAAATACTCGTTGCATTTGGAATGTAATTCCCTTGGGTTTCTTTTGACTGTGCTGTAACTGTAACTGTGATAGAGGTTGCAAGGCTGTCGAGATGAAACATACGTATTTCCTGTTGATCTTGTCGGGACCGGACCGTTGGCCTGTTGCTGTAGGCTTGTAGCTGGTGATCCCACTTTTTTTTTATGTTTTTTATAACAGGTGATCCCACTGGGTGGGTTCATTGGCGGCACGGTGCGTGTGGTGTCGGTGTCCCGGCCTCGACCGTGGAGTAATTGAGGGCAACGGGCAGTGATACGGTGGTCGCGTGACGGACACCGCGCGGCTGGCGGCGTTGGTCCTGCTGAGGGCCGAGGGGAATCCGTCTTGGATTCAGCTCCGGTACGGTGGCTTTGGGACGCAGCTTCAATGCGCGACCGCCGGTACTCTGGCCCGCCGGCCACCGTGCGGTGCTTGGCGTCGCCGGCGTGGCCAGCGCCAAGACACGGCTGCTTGTGGTTGGGAAGGTTCAACCGGCCACGGATGGGCCTAGAGGGGATAGCACTACAGTGTTTTCAGCCCTGAAGTTGATGATGGGGCTAGAGGAGTTAGCACTACAGGCGCCTTTGAAATGTTGAGTCCTGAACTGCGTGTTTGCTTGCAATGTTTCACCTTCTGCACAAGCACTGGTACATTTTCGGTTTTTCCCTTTCCCTCTACACGTTTTACTGGGAGGGCTCCCGGCCGGGGCTCGCTCCTGCGCGTATTAATGCTTGCAATCGAGCACGTACGTAGGTGTAGCTAGTGTACACGCTGAACAAATATACGTAGGCCGTACTAGTCCAACCATCAGCGTTGTAGTCTCGTAGATTCCCCGGAATTTTTTGAGAAAAAGATTCCCCGGAAATTGAAAACAGGCCCACCTCAATCCACCATTTGAAATCGTGGCGCCAATTCGATCGATCGGCTCACTAGGCTAGAAGTTACTGATCGTGTTTTTCTGATAACAACTACTGATCGAATTGAACACGCATGCTTGCGCCCCCCATATATATGATCCTCCGATGAATTGAAGACACGTGCACACAGCTAGTAGTACTAGAGTCTACTAGAGATGAAGCGGCCACAAGTGAGCCCACTAGTACCTCCCAGCTGCTGCCTGCTGGGTGTTGCTGATTGTAGCACGCGCTTCGTCGTCCATGATGGATGCATGTAGCAGTGGTGTATGTATATCGTATTAAACCGCCCCGTGTGCACGAGTAAATGTGCTCGCGCGGCCTCACGCGTTCGCTATGACCCACGACGGCGGGGCGGAGACGCCCGCCCGATCCTCCCCTGTTGCGCTGGCGGCGTCGCGACGGCCGGCCGGGCCTCCGTCGCTTACGTACGCGCGCACTTGCCGTTACTGCAAATGATTCTTCTCTCCTTCCGTTCCAGTGTCGTCCATCTATACTTCCTGCAATTTCCAAAACTACGTAGTATGCCCCGACGACTCACGCGCGCGCATTGATGGAAGTGTACGTGATCATCGTCTACAAACGATGGCGAATTATATTGGCTCGCCCAGCCGTCCGGCCGGCCGCCACCCGTATGCGATTGCGCTGGCCGGCGGCGGTGGACGACGATCAATGATGTATTGGTGCAGTGCAACATTGATGTGCCGGCCGGATCGGATCTCGCCGCCGGCGGCGGAGGGAGTTTCAAAATTCTTAGAGCCGCTATAGCTTGTTGTAGTAGAATTAAAAATCCTCGATCAAGATTCGCGCATGCACGTGACGCGCGCGGTGTTGCTGTTGCTGAGGCACGTACGCATGCACACGAGAACCAAGCACGTTGGAAGAAGCTAGCGGTGGAGCCGTGCACGAATGCCACGCATGAATTCGATCCTCGTGGCTGGCCCTGGTGGCCGGCCGACAGGATAGATCTCGCTCGATCGATTGGGACCGATCGAGGGACGAGGTGCAATTGCAATCATCGGTAGCGAGGGGAGGGCTGCGGTGCGGCGGCGACGGCAGGCAGTACGGTGTGTAGTGTAGTATACTGTACGCACGTAGCGAGCATTCATGAATAGGAGTGGAGTATAATATCTATCTGGCTTCCTTTAATTCATTCAGGGGTGCCGCCGGCCCATATACATCGATCATGCAAATCTCATGCATTCACGCGAGGGTTTCGATCCAAAAATTTGAACGGCGCGCCATGCATACGGACGGAACTCGCGCGCGTACGTTGTTATTATTACGCCGAGATTGGTTTGGCTATTAATTAAGCCTCGCCTCGTTAATTGGCGGGTACACGGTACACTCTCCCTACTGCTGGACTGTACCATCTCCGAGGCATGAATGGTGCCGTTTGGGCATTTCCCCATGCTGCTGTAAAACATGCCTGCAAATATACATGGTAATACTATATAATATATACCGCTTCTATTTTTGTCTTTCAAATTTTTTTACTCTTCACGTACACGTACGCGTCTAGGAAAGTAAATGACAATTCCATCGGTTCGTCTGACGGCTAGCTAGCTGCATGATTTTGTAATAGCTTAAACTGCGTTCTTCTTGATTTGTAATAGCTAGCTAGTAACTCGCATTGTTAGGAGCCAGCCTCACGGGGCTTCATAGCGCTGCTTTCACGACATTAAATAGGGCCACATCAGCAAAGTTCACTTTTTGCATGTAAACTCGATGAGAGAGAAGAGAAAAAGTTTCATCTTGGTGAAAACTCTCTGGCACGCTAATACCAACTATCTCCGAAGTCATG
This sequence comes from Hyparrhenia diplandra, assembly GCA_015847255.1. Lineage (NCBI taxonomy): Eukaryota > Viridiplantae > Streptophyta > Magnoliopsida > Poales > Poaceae > Hyparrhenia > Hyparrhenia diplandra. The sequence goes on along the minus strand of JADLZK010000328.1, from coordinate 535 downwards.
AAAATTAAATGCCTATGAAACCACAAGCATGAAACTCTCCATTGAGAGTAGGGGTTTCATTCAAGTTTCATTTCATTTTTATATGACATGACCGCCTTTGGAAACAACGAAATGAAACTCACCATTGAGAGTCTCACTGGGAGTTTCATGAGTGCTTTCATACACATTAAATGCAGCCACATCAAGAAAATTTCACTTTTTGCATGTAAAACTCCTAGGAGAGAGAAGGAAAGAGTTTCACCATGGTGAAACCTCTGGGCACTCGCTTTCACGCGGCATTGGAAAACCGTGTGAAACCCCCATCGAGACACAAATAGAGTTTTACCATGCAACTACGCAATTAAAACAAATGCAACGATGAGAGGTATGTGACCTCGTTCGACCTTTAAAACTCGCGCAAGTAAATTTGAACCGCACATCGAGTGAGACGCCTATTTCACGTCAAAGTTTCACATCTCGAAATCTGAGGTTAAACTTCCATCGAGACTCGCCTTAACGACTTCTCGTTCGTCGAAGCGCTTGCATGCATGATCTT